>AZYM01000148.1:0-166374 GCA_000611715.1 Scolecobasidium constrictum UM 578
TATATAAGTATTCTATTTCTAGATCGAATAGTATATGAAACTCTAGATCTTTTTAGCTTAAATAGAATAGTATAGGCTATAGATAGAATTTTTTACTAAGCTATATAGTATAGCTTATAAGTAGTTCTTTGAGCTTAGAAGTCTAGATTACGTAATATAGTACTTATAGATATTCTACTTCTAGATCTAGTATACTAGGAGTATTTAAAAATCTCTATACTCTAAATAGAATATAATAGACTATAGATAGAATCGTTGACTAAGCGATATTTTATAGCTAGTAACTAGTGTTAATAGCTATATAACTTAGATTACGTAATATAGTATCTATTAGGATTCTATTCCTAGGTTAAAATTATATAGAAGAGCTAGATCTTTTTAGCTTAAATAGAATATAATAGCCTATAGATAGAATCGATGACTAAGCTATAGTATATAGCTAAAGACTAGCTTTAACAGGTATATAGCTTAGATTATATAATATTATCGTAAAAAGTATTCTAAATTCAATAGTATAATTAAATAATTTATCTTTTTAATTTAAATAGAATCTAATACGCTATAGATAGAATTGATTACTAAGCTCGATTATATTAGTAAAGACTTACTCTAATAGCTATATAGATTAAAGTATATAATATAGTAGTAAATAGTATTTTATCTCTAGATCGAGTAGTATAAAGAAATATTCACTTCTTTAGCTTAAATAGAATAAACTAGACTATAGATAGAAGTATTTACTAAGCTAGCTTATATAGCTAAGGTCTAGTTTATATAGCTCTATTGTTAAGATTACGTAATATAGTATCTTTAAGTATTCTATTTTAAGCTTAGAAAGTGGAGAAAAGTAAAAATCTCTTTAGTCTAGATAGAATTTACTAGGCTATAGATAGAATCGATTACTAAGCTAAATCATATAGCTAAAGACTAGTCCTAATAGCCTTAATATTTAGATTATATAAGATAAAACCTATAGCTATTCTATTCTCTAAATTAGATAATAAAGAGATATATAAATCTTTTTAGCTTATATAGAATATACTATACTTTCGCTAGAATATATCACTAAGCTAGGCTATATAGATAGAGACTAGCTATAATAGCTATATACTTTATGTTACGTAATATAGTATCTATAGATATTCTATTTCTAGACTAAGTAGTATAAATAAAGTTTTATCTCTAAAACGTAAATAGAATATAATAGACTATAGATAGAATCGCCTGCTAAGCTATACTATATAGCTATTTAGGAGCTCTAAATATCTTTTAATATATATTACGTAATATAATCGTCTAAGATATTCTATATCTAGATAGAATTATAATAAGAAATATTAAGATTTCTAACTTATATAGAATAGTATAGCTTCTAGATAGAACTAGTTACTAAGCTAGACTATCTAGTTAAATAATAGTTCTAGAGATTTCTATACACGATTACGTAATATAATAATTTAAAGTCTTTTAAATTGTAAAGATAATCTAGAAATACTAGAATTTATTTAGCTAGAATAGAATATAATAGATATTCGATAGAATGGATTACTAAGCTAGGCTATATAGCTTAATAGCCCTTTTATATATTCTATAGATAATATTACGTAGTATAGTACTTTAATATATTCTACTTCTTAACAGAATAATTAGGGCTCGTAGAAGGAAATCGTAGATTAATAGGATAGATTTTCCTAGTAACTAGCTATCTATACGATATATACTCTATAGAATATAGTACTTATAGAAGTATATAGGCTCGATACTCCTATCTTACTCTATTTCTAGTTTATTTATCAATTACTAATTTTTTTCTTAAATATAGAATACTTTACCGTTATGAAGTCTCGAGTCTATATCTAATTATTAATAGAGTATACTTAGTGCTATATACTACCGACTAGTAGGCTATTCTATCTAGGCTTCTTCCTATTCTATTATAGCTCGGAGATAGAATATTGAGATTTAATATTTCGATTAGTATACTAAACGATTAAATTTATAGGATCTTATAGCTATATACGAGAGCATATTCCCTATACTTTCTATAATACTAAAAAGTAGAATTCTATCTAGAGTCTAGACGATTTTATTAAGATAGTTAAGTCTAATCTATCGAGCCGGCGTAAAATTGTATAAATCGAGCTTAAGCTATATACGATAATCTGCGTAGCTACTCGCGCGTATAGTTAAAACTCCAGCTTGTATACCTTGGTTAAGGTCAAGCTTAAATTCGTTAGATATAGAGGTATTCTCTCGCTTTCCATTAAACTATAATTCAATTACGAAAGGTCTTTAGATTTAAACGCGCTACGCTATTGGGCTAATAGGCCTAAGGTACGTAAGACGAGTCGTAGCTGTTTGTATATAGAGTACCAAATATTGAACAGCTTAAGATAGTAATAAGCAATAGACGGACTAGGAGAATGGGGGGTTAGAAAAGCAGTATATTATCAATATAGTGGTTAGGGACACATTTAGAAAGTCTATAGCCTTCTATAGTAAGTACGTCTCATAATCGACGTAGGTAGCTAAATTATACTAGTATCGACTCAAATGCTATATTTCCAAGTGGAAGGGGGATAGAGCTAGGCTATCAAAGAGAGCTATAGAAGAGGGTAAATATTAGGTAGCATCGCGTGAATGCCGGCTTTGAAGGCAACAATATCGACGATGGCTGAGACAGTGTAGAAAACGGCCTAGCTAAGCAAGTGCATTCCACAGAAGGACAGACGATGATTCGTAATATTGCAGCACCCGTGCAAGTGCAGACCACAATATCTGAAGCGAAACAAGACCAGAAGACGATATTGTAGACTGGACAAGACGGCACAAGTGTCATGCATGCTGGGCAGACACAATCAGCGACAGCGAACCACGGTGCGCCGTTGACATTTACAATAGATGGACACTGGCTTTTGAAACTGGAGACCGTTGAGACCACCGAACCACGCAAGAATGGCCTGGCCATCAATGCTCGAACATCGGAGCCACATGCGCATGATCAGCATCGTCGGATCCATGAATCTTCAGTTGACGACGATGACATACAGACGGTATCTTGCCGCTCAGAACTTGCACAGAACCAATCGTCCACCCATTTCAGGACAATCTCTTGGCCTCCAACCGTGCTTCAGCCTCTGCTACTACGCCTCGGACTCCATTGAATCCATTCCTAACTCTGGCGTCATGTTTGTAGAGCTGCGCCGCCTCTGCCGTACAACTTGTCGAGACTGTCACTGTAGTCGAGCTCGTCTTGATCTGATCCGTCCAGCGATGCCAACGAAGGAGGACTTCCACATAGATGGGTTAAGTCAGTCTTCAATCTTGCGTGAACTCAACAAGGATGGAATTGCTGGCCTTTGCCGAGATACCATTGCAGTGAATGGGGCCTATACTATATATGTATTGCAAATTTTTGGCGTTCTGCGGGCAATATGTGGTCTGTGAGTGTGATCAGCCTGTCGTCCTGACATAAACGCCACCTGCGAGAAAAGCAAAGAACAGCGATATGAATGGCAACTGAGCACGCGAACATGAGATGTAGATAATGGGCAAGCAAGAGTAAGGTGGATAGATGGCATGAAGATCAGAATGCGTAAGCAAGAGTACATGGATAACTAGCGTGAAGCTCAGGAGGGCCCAAGACTGTGACGCTGCTGAAGAAGTCTCAATCTGCAATGGGCAGACGAGCTGCGATACTCAATCTGCAGTGGCGAACAAGCTACTTTTCTCAATCTGCAACAGGCAGACGAGCCATTATTCTCAATCTGCAACAGGCAGACGAGCTACTGTTCTCAATCTGCAACGTGCAGACGAGCTATCCGAGTCCTTAGGCCATGTCTATCATCCAGGGCAAGGTGTGATCTTCGAGGCTCATGACCTATACGTCCGGTAGTGGCCTGTTGAATGCTTCGTGTGTACGCGTCTTGAGTTCCGGAAACTGCACATCGAGCCCTCGATATTTGTCGCAGCAGTACTTGATCATGGCAGCGTAGTCAGCTGCTGCAATGTCCCATTGTTGTTGTAACTGAATCTTGTACACCTGTACTTGCTACCGGTACTTGCTGTAGGCATCTCGCATGGCTCGAAGTCCATCATCCCATTTCCGTAGCCTTTCGCCGCACCACAGTAGCTGGGAAGCATGTTTGGCGTCCAGATCTGCTCCAAGTCGATTCTTACTGTCCTGCAGTCCGTCATAATCGTGCTTCAATTCGTCATGGCTTGTCTGCAACTCATGCCAAGCATGTTCGAGATCTTTCATCTTTCGCTGGTCCTCATCGCGCTTTTCTTGTGGCTCATGTACTTTTCTGAGGTCTCCGATGGCTTGGACTAGTGCATCTATGAGCGGGACTTCCTCGTCACCGTGTTCTGATCCGGGAGGAACTTCAATGCCGTTGTTCTCGTCCTTTGGGGTTTACCGGTCCTCGGAAAACCGTCAGGAATGTTGATTGCTGTGATTATCCTGAGCACGTCATCGGATACATCACATGAATCGTCTTCACGTGCAAGGTTCATGATCGTCTCACGGCGAAAGGATATTGTAAGGCAAGGCGCCGAGCCGGAGCTCGAGACAGTTGAACGATTCATAGCCCCCCGCAATTTACAGGGAGTTTTAATGTAAAAGCTGGAGACATACGGAGGCATGACCAGCAGTACTTGGATATCATGCACATTGCGTGTGATGGCTCGAGCTTCGCCTTGGGCAGTCCAAGAGTAAGTCCCGAGCACGCAGGTGACATTCTGGAGACGACCTTCGGTTCGTTGATCGTACTCCAACAGAAGTTTGCGGTGATCCAAACGCTGCTCTTCTAGGTAGACCTACAACCAGATGACCGAAGCGATGGATCACCGAGGCTCTCTCAATTCACCGAAGCCTGGTCCGTGGTTAAGTCCTGCATAACTTCAAGTTGTCCACACATTTCCAAGCTCTTGGGTCTCTTCGACTGGAGATATCAAATGCCTATAGATGTCAGAGCATCGCAAGTCCGAGCGCCCCAGACACGGTGCCACCAATCAAGACCAGACTTCTCACAAGGTTAAGCCACCCCCATCGCTGGACCAGCTGCTCTGTGTTCTCGCGCTTCTCCAAGGCAATCGACCGCTTCTCGCGATTGCTGTACGTCAAAGGGATCTTGAAGAAACCTGGCCATTCGCCCGCGAGCTTGTGTGATCGATTCGAAAGAGCACCGTTCGTTGCTCGCAGGAATGTCCACGCAAAGACAGTCCCAGTACCTGATCCAAAAGCGGCGAGGAAGAACAACCAACGAATGTCAGATGGTGCCATGGCTGCAAGGTACAGCCAAGAAGCAAGATTCATAGCAGTACAGGGCACCGCTATCTGGTGAAGCTGTTAGCGGAAGACAGATAAACAATCTGGGAACACACACCAGGAAGCCTTGGATGTATTGTATGCGCCATTGGCGCGCCTTCGTGGCATCATCTTTGGCCGCAAGGATGCTCGGTATGGTGGCATCGGACAGCGACCATGTGTACCCAGCAAAGATACCAGATGAAACTGGCCCAATGACCTTGGCCAAAGTGAGCAGATCCATCGGATATGATAAGGGTCAAGATGACGGCGTGAGCTGAGAGATCTCGCTGCTTGACTTCCAGCGATCATTCGACTGAAGTGGTGATATAAATGATTGAACCAGTTCATCAACGTCGAAAACCACACGTGAGGTCAGCTGGCCCCCCAGGTCGCTGCGGCTGAGCTATTCTTAGATTGCATCGCCAGGTACGAGATGCGCATCTCGTGATCGCCTCTTCACAGCATACCGAGTAGAAGTAAGGGACGTATGTAATCGCCTTGAGGTAGGAAGTGACAGACGACAGCGACAGCGGAAGCCAAGCTCGACATCTGCCATTGTGTGATCGTCTCTATCAAGCATGGGAAAGTCTGGTTTGCGAGCTCGGATCGGCCAATCATGATGAGCCGCACAAGACGGAGCTTTAAACACCGACAGGCATGAGAGCATTTCCACCGCCGTATCTCCACCAAGCTCTTGACGTTGCCGAGGACGGGACACGCAACAACGAATATCTGGGTTGATGCCAGTACTTCCGCAATTGGTCCGGACAGCGCACTTCACTCGCCCTTCTGAAGCACGCGAATGCTTAGCAATACTGCTTTTTACTCCACGATAGCGTAGGCCATCATGTTTACGACATTATCTGTTGCAAGCTGCAGGCTATTCTCTTAGCAGCCAATTACGCCGCACCATCGCGCGCGAGCAGGGCATACACTACTCCAACATCCCAGTACCATTATTGTGAAGTAGGCCTGCCCGCACAGCAAGCCTATCATTGTATTATCAATATTCTAAAGCGTGTTGTCTGGCGGCATGCGCTCTCTGTCGCCGCAGCGCTCCCTTCCTCGACCCGATAGCACGCTTTCGCAGTCGCCATGGACCATCAAGGCGCATTCGCCGCCGACGAGAGTATAGATACCGTACACAGAACAGAAGCGGGAAGATCGAGGGTGGGCGAAGATGCGATGCTCGCAGGAGAAGGTGGAATCGAGGCATCACCGAAGACGACCTCCAACATTTCGCAGACAGAGCGGACACCACTGCTAGACGGCACCGCTATAGATAGCGAAGACGAGCGCGAACCACCTAGACGACCATGGGCAAATGGTATAGAGTGGGAACATCTGCCATGGCATAAGCGTCCGTCTGTAAGGCAAACACACATCTGCATGGCTTGGGTGTCCTACTGACGCATAGATCTAGCCCTTCTGGCTCCTCTTCCCATTCATCTTCTCCGCCCTCGCATTCGGTGGCATCCTAGTGCCCAAGACCAACCTTATACTAGCGTTGATATGTCGCGAGTACTTCGCGGACAAGAATGTATTTCCCGATCCAGCGTTCACCTTCTTCCCTGCGCAAGCCTTCAGTGGCGACGCAGACGAAGCATGTCGGACTGCCGAAGTGCAAGAGCGGGTCTCTGCCTTCATCCTCCAAGGCAGTCTAATATCAGGCATTCTGGCCGCTATCGTGGCACCCAAACTCGGAGCTATTTCTGATCGATACGGCAGGAAGCCCATCATGTGCATCACGAACTTGGGCATGCTTCTCGGCGAGATCTTGACCATCTTGGCCGCAAAGCAACCTGAGACGTTTCCTGTCAAGTGGCTTTTACTTGGCTACTTCTTCGATGGCCTCTGCGGATCTTTCATCGCATCCATGTCTCTATCACACAGCTACGCAACGGACTGTACACCGCCACAGCAACGGAATGTCGTGTTCGGATACTTCCATGGCTGTCTTTTCACGGGCATCGCGCTAGGCCCACTCTTCGCAGGATATCTGGTGAAATGGACTGGAGACAACATCTTCATGTTCTACGTCGCTCTCGGCTGCCATGTCTTCTTTCTGGTCTTTCTGATTGCTTTCGTTCCCGAATCTTTGCCTAAGGCTCGGCAGGTCACTGCTCGAGAAAAGCATCGAATGGAAATGGAAGCATATGCGGACGCATCATGGTTCTCGCGACTACGTACATACAACCTTTTTGAGCCTCTGAAGATCCTCTATCCAAAGGGCCCTGGCTCGTCTCCAGCGGTGCGGCGCAACCTCATTCTCCTAGCGTCGGTCGACACAATCATCTTCGGCGTTGCAATGGGCACCATGTCCATCATCATCATCTACTCCAACTACATGTTCGACTGGAAGACATACGAACAATCGATCTTCATGACTGTCGTCAACACTTCTCGAGTCTTCATCCTACTCGTCGTGCTTCCTGGCGTCACCCGTCTTTATAGGGGGCGTCCTGGGCGGAGGCAAAGTAGACCTGCAACAGAGTCAGGCACAGACACGTTCGACCTCACAATCTTGCGAGTTGGAATCTTCTTCGATGCTCTGGGTTTCCTCGGCTATACTCTATCTCAACACGGATGGGCATTCATGGCATCGGGAGCCTTGGCTGCTGTGGGAGGAATGGGCAGCCCAACGCTGCAGGCCGCGCAAACGAAGCATGTCCCGCCAGATCGCATTGGTCAACTCCTCGGTGCGATGGGCTTGCTTCATGCAGTCGCTCGCGTTGTCGCACCGTTAATCTTCAACGGCATTTACATGGCGACGGTGAAGGATTTCCCGCAGACAGTATTCGTTGTCCTAACCGCCATGTTTGGCCTGGCGTTCGTGGTCTGCTGGTTCGTGCAGCCTGGAGGTATGTCCATTACCACCAGCCGGACTCGATCACATCTAATTACATACACAGTGAAAATTGAGGAAGACGGCGACTTCCACCGCCGCGAATCAAGAATACCCGACAACACCGAGGCCGACGTCGGTATCTAGCCAGACTCTGTGATCATTGAGAGCCCTTTCGTCGCGTTCACGCATATTCAACATCCATAGACTGTACATACTCTTGCGGCCGCGCACGGTCATCAAAAAGGCATTTACGCATCAGCAACATATACCCAGTACGTCGTTTTCTCCAGAGGATGGATCATGATCATTAGACGACGCATGTTGGGTTGAGAGCGTTTGTATATTATGTTAGCATTATTGACGCATGTCCCAAGTTCTTTCGCAGCCTGCCGGTAAGCTCCGGACTGCTGCTGCCATTTCATTCATCATGTCAAGTCGCACCTACTACTTCATCGACAAAGAGGCAGGAGCAGCGGGACACACCTGCCTCGCGTCTCTGGTACCCTTCTCCTGCTTCAAACCCCTTCAACATGACTGGCTCGTTGCTCAATCAACAGGCTCCGTCAGCATCACAGATACCGTATTTTTATCCGGTCCCATCAGCTACGTACGTTGCATATCCCAAGCTCCTCCCGCTACCATGTTGTTCTCGTGGTATGCAATCTCGACGCTCTTCGTCTTGAGCACGGCAATGCCTGTACCGAAAGGTGGCGGAGGAGGTGGTCGCGGTGCCTCAAGCGGCTTCCGATCTAGTCCTCGTCCCGCGCTAGGATCATCGCTCAAGCCAGCTTTTGTTCCTGGTCCGAATACAGGATCTCGCGGTCGTCCAATATCGTTCAGTCCGCCAAAGGTGCCGGCCGCACTCCGTCCGAGTGTTTCAAGACCCAAAGGTGGTAGTCGAGGCGGTGCAGTAAGGCCAGGCAAGGCGCTTTCTCGTAAGTGGTTCAGAGGCATGGGTATGGATGCGGACACTAACATTCAATCCAGCTGGTCTTGCAATCCCAGGCGCTATCGGCGTCACGCATACAGGAATCGACAGACACCACCCACACGGACACGCAAGACTCCCCCTCTCGCACGACAAGACAAATGTCCCAGACGAGCACCCAGGCTGCCAGTACCCATCGGACGACGCGCTCTTCTTCACGCTCCCCGAAGTCCACGATAACATGACGACCATCGCGATTTCAACGCAGTGGCACATGACGTATCTGGGTAGATTGAGGGGGCGCCTGGAGAAGGAGATGGGTGCTGTGGTTGTGCCAAAGTCGCCGAGTAGGTGTGGGTGGTATGCTCTTGCGCCTGTGAAGACGCATGGAGTCCATCGAGGGGAGATTATGTGGTACCATCCGAAGACTACGAATGGTCCAGTTGGTGCGTTTTAATTTGAGGCGTAACCGTCGAATGCATACGCTGACTATAAATATAGACGACATTCACGAGCCACCTTGGCAGGTTGAGACTCACATCGTCTACATCATGAACACAACATACCCGACTCTCGAGATTTGTATGTGTGTCGTCTTCCCTTGTGCCATCGCCCTGGTGATCGGGTTGTTGGCGCTCTTCCATTGGAAGGGTTGGAGTTGGAAGATGCTCACGGTTAAGAGCGGCATACCCAAGCGTTGAGTGGCTGGAATGACGACAATGCTTGTCGTCTGATTTTAGTGTACAACCGACGTTTCGCTGTCTTTGAAGTGCACCTTGGGTAATACAAGAAGGCCATGGATATTGGTTCGTATGTCAATGGTGAAAAGCACTTGTTCTATTGAAGCTGCTTCAAGAATAATGATAGCCACGCATCGCTCGCAAAGAATGAAACCCCCATTAGAGCATGATATCGTGCCGCCAGTCCCAAAGAACAGGCCAGACCACACCGCACTGCATGCCCTTTCAATGAACGCCATTCGAATGCACTGCCCAAGCCCAGCTGCAAGACCGTAATCGCATTTTTGATGGTCGCAGGGGACGGACCCAACAATACTACGCATGCGTCAACGTGATGTTCATCCGCAGATCAGCCGCCAATGTGCAAGATATTTAAAGAACAAATCAAAGTTCGTGTATATCGTGCCTTGCACCCTAAGAGAGATTCATGGGTATCATCTCCGCTTCTTGCCCTTGAAGTCGGAGCCTTTCGAGCCTTCTGGGAAGGCATCGATCATGCTGATGTCTTCGCTGACTGGTCGTCTGCTATGGCGTGGTGATCCTTCGCCGAGGTACTCGACGGCGTGGTCGGGCATGCTGATCGGACTGTACGAGCGAAAGTCTTCGAAGAATTCTTCATCCGGCGGTGAGAATGACCAAACCTAGCCAGATGGTTAGCAGAAAATTCACAGGCAAACATTGGGGCGCAACATACCTCCATGACGGTCTTCTGGTTCCTGTTTGCCAACAGCACTGCCTTTTCTTCCTCGAAGACGACTCTCCAAACAGCATCGGCAGGCTGACTGAGCTCCCTGACCAGCGTCCCCTTCTTTAGGTCCCAAATCTTGACTCGCCCATCGCTGCCGCCAGAGACTATCCTCGAGTCGTCAAATTGCAAGCTCGTGACGCTGTTGTCGTGTGCGGCGAGTCTGTGTATTGCTTGAAACTCTGATAGAGACCAGACTCTTACTGATCCATCTGAACCGCCGGTAACGAGGATGTCGTTTCGCATTTGTAGTTGGCCAACCAGCGAGGTGTGACCTTGAAGCACGGCTAGACAGCGGCTGCGAATTGGTCAGTATCTGAATGGATGTAACTTCAAAGGGCAACCCACCCGTCATTTGGATCCCATATCCGCACGCTTGTGTCCAGACTGCCTGTCGCGACCTTCTTGCCATCAAAAGCGACAGCGTAGATCTGGCTAAAGTGACCAGTGAGCGTCCTCAAGCACTTGCCCTCTGATATACTCCATATTCGCGCCATAGTATCGTAGCTGCCAGAAACAATCAAGTCGCCATGAATCTCCAAACATCTCACGCTTGCCTGGTGACCGACTAGTACGTGCTTGCACAC
This sequence comes from Scolecobasidium constrictum UM 578, assembly GCA_000611715.1. Taxonomy (NCBI): domain Eukaryota; kingdom Fungi; phylum Ascomycota; class Dothideomycetes; order Venturiales; family Sympoventuriaceae; genus Scolecobasidium; species Scolecobasidium constrictum. The sequence continues at coordinate 11,160 of AZYM01000148.1, forward strand.
GCCCTTTGTGATGTCCCATATCCTGAGCGTTGTGTCGCGTGAGCCAGAGATGGCTGTGTTGGCGTCCGACATCTTCAGGCATCTGACGGTCGAAGTGTGCCCTCTGAGGGTATGTACCGGTAGCCTGGGCTTATTAGCGATCGTCGCCTCCGGAACTTTTGCTGCACCTACCCGGTTGCCATGTTCCACACCCGCACGTCTCTGTCGCATCCACCACTGACAAGGACATCATCCCACGGCACCATTGCCCACACGCCCATAACATGCCCCGTGAGCGTCTTCTGGTGGCATCCTTCCGTGTCGAAGATGTGGATCTTCGCATTATCTAGTGCGACCACAATATACTTGTCGGTCAGATGCAGACTCGTGACAACACCTTGATCTGGCGTGATTTGCCTGTAGTCGACTTTGCCTCCATGTCTCCACGCCGTCTCGACCATGTATCGTTGCTTGAAGTGCGATCGGTAGCTCATTGCTTTCGGCCGTCTTCGCAGTTGTCGAGGGTTGCGCGCACGATCTAGACTCTGCGATCTCAGGTCTGGCGCGCTCGTCGATGCTCCCGGCATAGATTGCGCGAATCGGTACCCACCGAACGCTAGGGGGTTGTTGTAGGGACTTGCGCCGGGCGTGTGCACAGCAGGACTTGGATCTGGCGGCGTCGACTTGGGAGGTTCGTCTGAGAGTCGTCTGTATGCATGTTTCTCGCACAGAGCTTTCCATGCCATGTCGTCGCTGACTAATTCGCGCCATCGTCTCGAGACCTGTGACGATCTTGCCAGGGTTTGTGGGTCATCTATGAATGTGAGGATCTGGCATCATCGTAGTTAGCACTTTATATCCCGTGAAGCTTGAAATGGGATAGTCTCACCCGTAGACATAGCTCGTCAGGGAACGTAGTGAACGGGTCTTTCTTTAGCCTTGGACTGACAAAGTCCTGCACGAATGCAAGCTGCTGGCTATTGCAGAGGTTCAGCAGCTCGGCCAGAAGCCGCTGCTGCTCGCCGTCGTTCATGCCAGCGAACCGTAGTCGTATGTCTCTCACGTTCTCGTCTTCGTCTTCCCCAGCAGCACTCCAGTCAGGTATCCGTTGCCCCGGCGTGGGACTGGGTGCGGGAGTCGGAGGTGAGGCTGGCGCCGAGGGCAGCATGTTGTGAGGAATGTTGGTAGTGAGCGGACTCGTGGGCGTGTGTATCCGTTGCGGCTGCCGTCTGCGTTTCGTGGCTGAGGAGGAGGATGTGTATGCTGGCGGGAGAGGCGCGCCTGCCGTACTTGATGTCGGCTCGCTTTCGTCGTCCGAGTAAGGCACGGAATCCATGTTCACGTCGTCGTCCATGGCCGTTGCGTCTCGTCTGCAACGAGGTGGAGCACAGGCAGGTTGGAAGCGGTTCTGCGGTGCGGAGCGTGAGGGCGACTTGCGTCTGATGTGTCGTCGCACGGAAGAAAAGGCTATCTTGCTGTGTCGTCTGGCTGCGACTGGGAATTGGCAGCGCAGACCGACGATCTGGGCTCAACCGCTGCGGGGGTTGGAAATGTCGTGCGACTTGGACTTGCCGTGGGAAATGCACCAACGAGTGCAGAGATCCGGTGACACTTTTGCCAGGAACCGGGCAACAGAGTGCGCAGGTACGAAGTGTGATGTCTCAGACAGCAGATGGTGCAGCAGCGCCTAGCACCAGTGGCAGCAAAGACAAAGCCGTCCCTGGCGCGACCGTTGAATCGCTCTGACGCCACTGAACTACACGTTCGCACGCTCTCACAAACCCAATCCGTAGACTGTAGCGTCTGGGAAAGGCAAAGTCACTTTAGCATGCGCTGGAGAGGACAGCAAGTTGGCTTGTCAGAGATCTGGTGCATACCAAGGTGCATGCAAGCGGAGGTGTTCCCGCCTCCTGGCTGCTGCTACCGTGAGGGCTCCGTGCTTTCTTGCGACACTCGAATCTTGGAATTGCCGCACCTCTTGACCTCACCTCACACTGACGCTCGTCGATGTACCTTGGCTTGCCTGTCTGGCTGGCTAAGCTAGGTCCCATAGCATTGACGTCTGACAGCGTTAATTTTGCCAGCTGGCGCGAGATGCGTACATTTCACTTTCTTGCAGCACTCTTAAATGTTGAAGTCAAAAATAAGAATCGAGTTACCCCTGCATATTTGCGCTAGGTTCCCCGTACAATCACGACTCAGCGTCACATAGATCTAGATGTGTCTCATGTATGGGCAAGTACTGGCTGCTAGGCATTACTGCAAGCAGGTCAGGTCCAAGATGTCGTTATCATATGCAGATGACTTTCACAATTTCAAAACACAAGTCTCTTCACAAGGCTGTTCGTGATGCCACTGATAGATCATGATACATATAGTACAAGGCTTTCGAATAGCTCAACACCTCCAAACATCGCCACCAGGTATCTTGTAGTCCTTGAAGTTCAGATAGATGTTCTGCGTGAAGCCTGGATCGTCTCTCTTGAAGATACCCGGTATACTGAACAGGTACTTCTGAGGTGGCAGTTCATTCCCTCCGCCAACAACTTTTAATTGCGCACAAGAGACATGGAATTGGGGTTCCAATCCAGGTACATGCACGCCAACCTGCTGAATCCGCATGAGGTACTCTCCTGGAGCCAGACAACTTGGGATCGTGACATCAAAGTTTTCTGGTCAAACTCTGTTAGCACGAAATGCTTGACTCCCAGACATGCCGACTATACTCACGCTGCTGGGTATCGCTCCAATCTCCTCCTCGCTTGGTGAACTTGGGTCCAATATCGTGAATCTTGAACCACTCTGAGCTGCCGCTGGCTTTGCTCGCATCCTGCACTTTGGTCATGAAGAAAGAGACCGGGCCTGGGTGGTAGACATATGGCTCTACGATCCAAGTAATATTCATGCCGGCTTCCACTCTCGCAGTCTCGGTGTTCTCTGATACATGGCCATCGACGTTGCATCTCAGATCCGGATTGTCCATCCCTATCGTTCATGAGCACGTGCTAGAATTGAGTTTCGTGGTGGTGGACTCACCTCTCACCGGATGGATGCCATTGGAGTTCTTCCGGATGTATTGGTATTCTTCGCCTTGTACTCCATCGATCATGAGTTTGTTGAATACATCTGCGCATCTCATATATTAGTCCTGAAAGCACGAGGAGATCCGGCGCACTCACAGTGACCAGCCGCCACATCGAATAACACCGCAAGCAGCAATCCAATGTAGACTAACATTCTGTCAAAAGTTCAATGGCGACGCTACCTCTGCATTGCTGATGTTGTCTGATGATGCTCACGTCGTCGAGGGACTATACAGCTCAGAAATGGTCGCGTTTCAGGTCAATTACCCATTAAGGAGGTTAAGCGAATAGGGCTTGCACGAGACCACATGCTAAATGCACTATTTATAGCGCCAACCAGGGGTACTAATTCGATGTATCTGAACTTCCTGCGTTGCGATCTGATCTGCCATCTAAACTTTGTGTGCAGCAATGCTGGATCTTGATGTCTTTGTCAAAACTTCGTCGTCGCCAGCTGCCACTCTCACCAGTGTATATGTGGAGAATCCGACGATCTGGTCGCACCTTCACCATGCCACAACGTCGCTTGTGTAAAAGACACCACCTCAGAGCTTCGTCAGGTCGATCTTCATGAATTTCGTGTTCTGCAGAGGAGTCTCGTAGTACTTCTCGCAATCCACAAAGCCAAAACTCGCGTACGTCCTGATGGCAGACTGCATATGAGGTAAAGTATCCAGCTTGCCCTCCTCATACCCCAATTCCTTCGCGGCGTCCACGCACTTCCCCACCAGGGCGCGACCGACGCCCATTCCACGAGCTGCTGGCACGACATACAGTCGCTTGAACTCGCATGTCCGCGTCCTATCGCCGTGTTTCCACCCTGGAAGCTGTCGCAGGGCTATACAGCCCAGTGGTTCGTCGTCTGTGCACCGTCGCGCAAGCAGGATCTCACCCTGTGGAGGAGCGTATTTGCCTGGGAGACTGGACAGCTCTGCGGCGAAGTCTTGGAAACTTAGATCGATGTTCAGCCAGGTTGTGTATGCGGTGAAGAGGATGGCTATGGTGTCGAGATCTTCCTTCGATCGTACTCGGATGAGCCTGAATTCAGGGCTCTGCTCCGTGGAAGTCATGTCGATGTTATCGAAAACCACAAGCTTTCAAGAGAAGGCTCTACGCGCTCGTCCAAAGCGAATCGGCAGTTTAGCTCTAGGCCTCTATCGCAAAAAGCTGATGTGATCTTGGTTCCCTCTGTGTTCAGCTTGGTGTCTCGGCCCGCCACAGATCTGGATCGATCACTTCGAGCGAACACTGAGTGTCCAGACCATCATCTGCTGCAATTCGAGCACTCAAAGGCCTTGCCCTTAGATTTATGAGTCTTCTACTCCCGCGCGCCGGCATCGGAACAAGATCTTCAGTCAAGAGCGTGGACGCATTTCGTCGATGTGGCCAGTAAAGCAAGAGTAGGCAGTTGTGCTGTGGACATGCTCTAGTCAGCGCATACGAAGTGAACATACGTCACGCGAGGAAAACGGCAATTTCTATGAGAGAGATGATCTAAGGAGAAGGTTTCCATTGCTCGAATCTGTTCTGTTGTTTCCAACTCCGTCTTATCCCTCTGCTGAATCCCAAATCTAGTTCCTTTAAGCCCCTCTTCGTTCGACCAAATCTAATCTGAGCCTACATAAGGCATCCTTTATCCCGGACGCCCAAATGTCAATGTCGTAAACTGAGCTTGGTCACATGATCCTGCTCTCATCAACCTGTACTGATTTGCCCAGGTGCCATAGTGGATATCTGGTCTCCCCCGATCAAGCGATGCAAGCCTTGCCAGCGGTCGCGACGCAGGTTGGCAGCATCGTTGGGTTCTCCCATCGCTTACACGCGCAGTCGTAGTCGCAGGAGTCTCGGCATCTCTGTTCAAGCCTGTTAGTTTCTGCATGGTCAAACACCAAGGATATGGATGGTCACTTACATTGTTGCACGTCTCCTTCATGGCGCCGTAGCAGTCATCCTTATTCAGGTACCACTGGAAGCGGGCCTGGCACTGGAAGCACGCGGGGACGGTGTGCTGGCGCTCGACAAGATCGTTGTCCGGGCCATTCAGGTTGATGGTGTCGTTGACTGGGCGAGGAGTGCTATCGAGAGGCGTGGCACCGCACTCTACACCGTGGCAAAGATCGCACTCCCTAAGCATCTGTGTGATGTCAGCTTTGTTCAATAAGAGGGAGCTATCATTCATGTACCGGATTGATTGGCTTGCCGCAGCAGACCCGCTGCTTGCACTTGCGGATGCACTGAGGACGCTCAGTAAAGTGCTCCGCAGTCATGGACTTGGAAAAGCAGAACTTCGCCTCGTCTCGCTCCTCAGGACAGCCTTCGCCCGAGAACTGACGGGCAACTAAACCAGCACCATTGTCCACGTCGGCTGGGGCAACGAGCGGGACAGGCGGAGTGCTGCCGTCGAGCGGCTCGGTGTCGCACTTCACATAGTTGCAGAGGTCGCACTTAGCGAGTGCCTATTTCATATCAGCTTTGATCTTCAATTGAGAGGGAGTAGAAATCACTGACCGGATCGGCGTCCGTCGCGCAGCACGTCGACTCTTTGCACTCCTCGATGCACCGGAAACGATGCTTCGTGCGCTCCAGCAAAGGTGCGTCGATGTAGGGCTCGATGCACTTCCAGAAGCAGGCGGTGGTCTTCTCGCGTGAGATCTGGCAGCCCTCGCCAGAGAATTGAGTCTCTTGACGGGCCACAAGAGCGGCGCCGTCATTGCTAGTTGGAGCTGCACCAGCGAAGCCTGCAAGCAGGCCGCTGGCGACGATAGCGAGGGTGAAACGCATGTTGGGTGTCGTTTGATGGATCGTTGTTTGAATAGAAGAACTTGTGAGAATGTGTGTCGGCGAAGGTATGAAGAATTTTGTTGGTGGTAAGAAAGAAGAGTAGGAAGGTTGTTGGATGGGCTTTGAAATGGTCCATGAGGACTGCGGCTTCAAGCGGGTACTAGTATCGGTGACAATCTAAATATCGAGGCGGTGACCCGGACGAGTACGACGTCACTCGTCACTCACATCACAAAAGCTTTCGTGCCCGCGTACCCGATAGCAGGTGCTTCAGTCACCGGATTGACAAGACATCGATTGCTCTATGGCGCTAAGCATCATCACGATATCGATCTTCAGCTCCGCTGGCTGGATGGCAATGAGGTCGTGAACAACAGCGCATGGGGAGCATCATGTTCCATAACCAGACTCCGCAGAAATCAGGCAGCGTGAGATCCGGCTGTGCAGGAGAGAGAGGCAGAACTGAGCACACTGAACTTTGCATTTCATGCACATGGGAAACATCAATCAGTGGTAGAGTCATGAATTCTGCTGCGTTGTTGCCTCTCCGAGCCAGCTAGTGTTGCCATCGAATTGTTGTACATATAGAATGCCATTGAACGGCGTAATGGTAATGATGACAGAAGCCTTTCCCTACGCTTTCCCTAACTTAATGTTGACCATTGAACTTCTGCGCGATTATGTGCGCAGACGTCGCGCAGCTCGCGCTCGCTTCCATATTGACAAATGACAAAAGGCAAAAATTTTTTAGACGAATTGTGCAGCGAAACATTCTTATAAAAGTAGACAAGAATGTTGACACTCAGGTTCAGCAAATGCTTTTTACCGTGATAGGCATCACGTCGCGATAGACTTCAGCTGCGCACTCGCCCGCTCAGCACTTCCTATCCCAGCCGTCGAGGCAGCCGGTGCAGTACTTCCAGCCCTGGATTCCATCAGCATCATCACACGCACACATATCGAAGTTGAATGAAAATCATACCTTGATCGGGCAGCAGACCTTCTTCTTGCACTTCTTGATGGCGGCCTTGTCGTCGCTGTTGCCGTTCGCAGTGCTCTCGAGGCACTTGTTGATCTGAGCAACGACATCGTTCCTAGGGCAGCGCTGGGCCATGTCGGAGCGGCTGAGAAGCGAGTCGTTGTCGGTGCCGTCGGCTGAAGTAGCGCCTGCCATCGTGACGAGAGCGCCACCAAGGGCGAGGATTTGAGCGAAGCGCATGTTGATCGAATGTTTTGTTTTTGGAAGGTGAGTGTTCTGTGTTTGAAGTGGCGAGATTTTAGGTTCGGTATGGTGTTGATGTTATGAGTGAGGCCTCGAATTCTTGCGAAGGGAGAAGAAAGATGAGTGGGCTGATATCAAAAAGGGCACGTGGGTAAAGTTCGTTTTGCAGCGGAAGCACGCCGCTACCCCTGCGTTTCCGCTTTCAGGCGGTGGCCGACTTCTGAGTCACGCCAAGGATCAGATCGCAGCGCAGTGACCTTTGCAGGAAGTGACAACTTGTGCAGGCAGCTCGTGCTTCGACTCGTGGCAGAGAACTTGTGGTCGATCTCTCGCGGGGTGAGGGTTGGAAGCTGCGAGTGGTAACACATCCACACGGAAGGAGCGACACACCATCTCCCAGCAAGCGGCGGAGCTCGAGGAGCTGGCCCTCAGTCTCACTCGATAGCGTTCGGGGCCGACCTGAACCGATGACATTGTATCCACAATGCGCATCTAGCCTCCGTGGCTCTGCATATTGACTTGAATATTCCGCAGACCGATCTCTGTTATCGCGATACCATCCATCTTCACCACAATTTTTCTGCTCGGGTCCGTATCTAGCGCAGGACGTCTCAGAGGACGCTCCAAGGTCCCCCTTGGGGCCACCACTCAATACCGTTGCATACCAATGCCTTTGCGACCAACCGTTGAAGTCTCCACGAATCCGTGACGTGCATACAATTTGGCGCCCGGGGGATCCGCTATCAAATTTATGTATGGCCGATCCGGCGCTTCCAGCTCAACCTTCTGAAGCAGCTTGGCAAGGATAAAATCCCCCAGTCCTTTCTTTTGATGGTTCGGAAGGACTGCCATATCGGCAACATGGAAATACCAACCGCCATCACCAATGATGCGACCCATGCCTACCACCACTTCCGATCCCGAGTCACCCGTATGGACGATGTGGCAGCTGTACCATGATCCAGCCAATGCTCGCTCCCCTTGCTCTGCAGTCTTAGGTGTCAAGCCAGTCTCGATACGGAGGTTCACGTAGTCATCCAAGGGAGGAGGGCCTTCAACGAATGCGTATCCTGCTGGTAGATCTCTTGGTCGGGACGGGGGAGGTGGGGAAGTCATGATGGAAGGCTGTGGAGAGAAGAGCGGGAACTGATTAAATTTGGGAGCTGCTATGTACGTACGACACTCTACGGTAACTTCATCCTTTTATCTCTGCCATCAAGCTTCGGTGTAGCTTCAGGCGGCAGTGCCGAACGCCGAAAGTGTTAGGTTAATCATGGGTAGTAGAGACGTCTCATAAGATAGACCGAGGGAGACATCGGATCAGTCAGCATCCGCAGACACGTCTTGAAGACATGGGCGATATGATGGTCATCTCCGCATGTTTGATGGAACGGAGTCCAGGATGACAATCAAGGTTTCTGGTCGCCGCAGTGGTATGCTTGGCGCGAAGCTTGCTTGGTAATGCTGCAAGCCTTGTTGCCTGAGGCCTATCAATCACGCAATTCAGATCCGCCATGAGCATGCGATCTGGGCCGTCGGTGCGCGGTTTTGGCGCATCCTAGATGTATCTCCGTCATTTCTGGGGATGTCTTGACTTCTGCGGTCAGAATCGCATCGCAGACTGAACATTTCACTCCCTGGACTCGTGTTGAGACAGCATGCAGAGCACTCGCAGCCTCGCTCGCAGTTTTGCGGCACCTGCCCGCATCTGGGAAGTCCGACCTTCCTCCGGACGAATCGCGCCTTCCACGACGGCACCACCACAACAGTCGACGACGAGCACATCACAATGGCAGCGGAGGTGGCAGACGACGAAGAGTTCGAATCGCGGCCTTCATCAGCAGGCGGCTAAGCAGGCTTCCGCGGCTGCAGCAGTAGCACCGCAACTACAACCTCTGCCAGACTCATCGAATCCTGCGCTCTCGTTCCCATGCTTGGATGCAGTAGAATCACGAACATTGAACTTGCACAGAAGATCACAAGAGTCCGGACCAGAGCCGTCGTATACAAGCGGACAGACTCAGGTATTCCGTTCCCACGAGCCATTCCTCACTGACTGGGGAGGAGTATTACCTGAGTTTGACATCGCGTTTGAATCGTGGGGTACTTTGAATGAGGATAGAAGCAATGCAATTCTGCTCCATACCGGTCTGTCGGCCTCAAGTCATGCGCATAGCACGCCAGATAATCCGAAACCTGGTTGGTGGGAGAAGTTCATTGGTCCTGGCAAGTCGCTAGACACGGACAAGTACTTCATCGTATGCACGAATGTGATCGGAGGTTGCTTTGGATCGACTGGACCAAGCTCGGTAGATCCGGCCAACGGCGAGCGATATGCAACGAGGTTTCCGATCCTTACTATGGAGGACATGGTTCGTGCGCAGTTCCGGCTGCTGGACGCTCTGAAGATCTCCAAACTGTATGCAAGCGTTGGTGCAAGTATGGGTGGCATGCAGTCATTGGCGGCTGGTACTCTTTTCCCTGAGCGAGTAGGCAAAGTCGTGTCTATCTCTGGATGCGCGAGGAGTCATCCATACAGCATTGCTATGCGCCATACTCAGCGACAAGGTTTGTCATGTCTCCTGACTGAACTTGTAGTCCATGCTGATAATAAGAAGTGCTTATGATGGACCCAAATTGGAGACGAGGCTTCTACTACGACACCGGCATTCCACCACACGGAGGCATGAAGCTTGCGCGAGAGATCGCTACAGTCACGTACCGTTCCGGACCAGAATGGGAAGCCCGCTTCGGTCGACGACGAGCAGACCCTTCGAGGCCACCTGCACTGTGCCCTGACTTCCTCATCGAAACGTACCTCGACCACGCCGGCGAGAAGTGGTGCCTCGAGTACGATCCAAACAGCTTGCTCTACGTCTCGAAGGCGATGGACATGTTTGATCTCGGTGCAGAGCACAGAAACAAGATCGCAAAGCTGCGAGCCAGTAACGCATTCAAGCTTGAAAACATGAACGGCAGACAGGGTTCGGATGCGCTGCTTTGCTCATTGACGTTGCCTGACCAGCCATACGAAGAGCAAGACGGAGCAGCGACAGACATGTCCAGCCCGGCAACTGAATCTGTCACATCCCACGAGCCACCGGCAGATCTGGTTGCAGGTCTCTCGCCTCTAGCCAACACGCCTGTGCTTGTACTTGGTGTTGCGAGCGACATTCTCTTCCCTGCCTGGCAGCAGCGCGAAGTAGCTCAGACTTTGCGAAAGGCTGGCAACAGCAAGGTGACGCATGTTGAGCTCGGTGAGGACAAGAGTCTGTTCGGCCACGACACATTCTTGCTCGATGTTGAGGGCGTAGGTGGAGCGGTACGACAGTTTCTCGGTTGATCATGTGTAGGCTTCCTCTGTTTTGAATTTTAGCGAAGCATAGCGTTGGCGCCATCAATCAAAAGCGATATCGATATACTCGTCTAATCTTCTAATCAGCGCCAGCGCTGCATTGAAATTTGACCAGCCTACAAGTCTAAAAAAGATCACATCAATTGGAGAAGCACATCTACAGTCTGCTGCGCGCCTACGAGGTCGTCAAGGCGCAAGCAAACCTCCTCACGTGTCTAGTGGAGGAAGCAACCAGATACTCTCGGTCCAAGGATAGCATAATCTTGGGCTGCTCGCGAATACGAGTACTTGTAAGCCTTCGTGCCAAATGACTGGATTCATCACTCTGTTCACTGGAATTTGGCATTGCATATTCTTGTGTTCCATAGCAATTGTCCGCTGAAATAACGGACATCCACACGGACGAGGCTGCCAAGGACGCTCCAAGCACCAATCACATCCGAGCGACATCATAAACCTGGCGATAATTGGCCTCGCATACGAGTTTTGCTGTCTTGGTACTCATGTTTGCAAGCTTGCAATGGGAAAAGGGCGAATGATGTTATCTCGGAAGCGAGGTTGATCTGCATGAAGACGTCGTGATACGAGAGACTGGCTGAGGCTGTGAAAGGACGAAGGCACGGAGGAAGAAGAGTATATAGCTTCCTTTGCGCGAGGAGGAAGCGTTGCAACCGGTCAGTTCACTTTTAATCTGGTCAACACCTTCTCCACCATGTTCGACTTCGACGCCTTCAACCGTGGGCGGATTGCCCATGGCTTGCTCATGGCTCTTGCCGTCATTGTGTTCTTCCCACTGGGTGGCGTCCTCATTCGACTACTCAAGAATCCGAGTACCGTCAAGATCCACATCGCTCTCCAAGTCATCGGTTTAGCTGTCCTCATTGCGGGCTTCGGCCTAGGCCTGTGGGTCCAGGATCAAATCAACATTGTAGGGAGACCTCACTGTGTTACTGCATCAATTCGGCCATCGTCAATCATCTGACTATCCTTTTAGGTCTACAGCGACACACACCAGAAGCTTGGTACAGTCTTGGTACTTCTTCTCGTACTCATGCCAATTGCAGGCGCATACAACCACTGGCGGTTCAAGAGGACTGGTCAGAAGACAATGATCGGAACCGGGCATGTTTGGATTGGCAGGATCCTCATAGCGCTCAGCATTATCGACGGCGGCTTTGGATTGAAGCTCGCAAAGGAAGGCACGGGCGGCAAGGTTGCGTACGCTGTTCTCGCGGCTTTTGCTGGCATTGTGTATGCTGCTGTCATGGCGTGGTGGTACTTGCGTGGAAGGAAGGCATCGGCAACCATTGAGACAGCTGTAGTTGAGATGGACGACAGGACGGATCCTAAGCCGTAAATGCTAAGTCTGTTGCGTCTGTCGCCACTTCACTGCATCGATTTGTCAGGATGCACCCAGCAGTCTTGGGCAAGACAATAGACAGCGTGGCCCCGAATGAAAGGAGGATTGTATTTGGCCATTTGTTGGAGACTCGAGCCAGTAAGCTCGAATTAATGAGATTCTCTTGTTGCCACAATGCACACTTTAATAGGGTTCAGTTCCTGCTTATGCTGGTGGTAGAAACTTGGCGAAAAGAGCCCCTTGGACCAGTGCATACATGACAAACCACCGCACTAGAGACTGAGCGGTCCATTTTCGATCGTAGATATCGCTCGCCAGGGCTATATACCAGAGTGGATACCCAGAAGATAGCCGTGTAATGACCTGCACGTGGAATGTGGTCAATGCAGCACAGGCAAGAGTGAACTGCGGCAGCGCGAGGCGAAGGAGTAGAGCATCCTCTGCGACACTTCCCATATTGACGCTTCCTTTTGCCCTTTGAGTGGCGGCGTTCTTGGTCCGTGTGCTGTTGATGGTTGAGGTACCCTGCAATGCTTGCCATCCGGATCTCAACATCATGTACATGACCGGAGAAGCAATCAGGAAGAGCGGTGCATTTGAAAGTGTCCAGTATTTGAGAAAGCCAACATTCCTTCAACAGTTAGTCTGCGTGTCTTCGCATGTGGCGCATGTACTTACCAGTAGTGGCTTTGAACCCACGAGTAGATGCTTGGAGGGAATTTCTGACACCACGGAGGATTCTCTTGGCCTGTGGGACCACAAAACTCGTGATAAGCGATGTACTGCGGACCTGCGAAGCCAATCGCAAGCAATATGCCTGCGAAAATAGTCGCAGGAAGGCGACGAGTATCGATGGATCTGATGTTGGCTTGAAGTGCGGGAGATGATCTTGCAAGATTGATCAATCGAACTCCTAATGCAGCCTCAACCTTCACTACAAGCCACACCACGAGATCATTGAAGAAGAGAAGACCGCTGAGAAGACCGTTACCCCGTAACGTCGCGCTCAACCCAAAAGCTAATCCACTCGCAATGAGAGCAATGTCCCTGGTGATGCCATACCATTCGCCATGTCTCGGCCATGAACAGACGTACAGCAGCTGGCCGAGGAAATTGAGGAAAGCAAAAGGTGATTCCGTGTACGGTGCTACCAGAAATATGCCAGCTGGAGAAACAATATGCAAAGCGCTGGCGACGAATGCGAGGCCAGTGCGACTGGCGCTGGTGATCGGCACTACAGTAAGGACGAGTTGATACAGCAGCAACACGGCGAGGAGGTGGCAGGCGTGCGCGAGAAGAATGCCATGGATCGCAACGTCATGCAGACTATTCGAGGTCACGGGAATGTCTGCTTCGGAGGTCAGTTGTTGCTTTCCTGCCCATCACCACGTGGGAAAGATGAGTGCTGTGAGGTAGTGGACGAAGTGGGCAAGTTCTAGTCTCGAGTTGCTTTTCGATGGAGGCACTACACGTACATCTGCTAAGCAACGACAGCAGCCTGCTGAAGCCCCATCCAAAAGCCCATTCTTGCTCGAAGACATATCCACGTTCAGCGGTGGATGCGAAGTAGATGGCGTCCCACCTCGTCAAGCTGTTCACAACATGCTGTGCGGTCTGGCTGACATTGCTCCGAAGACCAGCCTCGAACAACGGCGAGCTGGCATCAGCAGTCTGGTCAACTCCGTAGCCCCGGAGCAGTAGCTGAGTCGAGGTGTCGTAGTCTGCTCCCGGCCCCAGAAGTGCGATGGTCAGGAGGAGCACCTTCCATGCCAGAAACAGGCACACCAGGAGAGCACGCGGGCTCTTTTCTACCGCAGTCCTGGTCTTGGACTGCATCTCCGCAATGACTCGGACGGCCGTTGGAGATAGATTCCAGTTCAGCTGCTCCTTTGGGAATGATGTGCTTTTTGGTAAGACTCTTCTGCAAAATGGTGCACTAATGCGGGGGCATTCTCAGGAGCTCTGCAGGTCGCTCAGGGGTGCAGTAGATATGCTCAATGCGACAAAGCTAAAGCATGTCCTGCATGCATGCAAAAGTGTGCCGACAGGGACTGCGGATGTGATAGTGAATGGCACAATTGTGTGCGTTAAGAGAGACGTTGGCGATGAGATGCTGCTGATGACTTGAGCATTTCGTGGTAATGGGCAGCAAGAATTTGAGTTTCAAGATCGGAGACGGTAAGCTGGGCTGGTCAGGGTTCAGCTACGACTCATGTGCCCCACAAAACCTGCCGTTCGATATATCGATAGGCTGGGCGACTATCGATAGGCATGCCAGCCACCAAATCGCCACTGACGCTCACAGATCTGAGGAACGTAAGTCAGAAAACGAAGTGTTCAAGAGTGGTAATAATATGTCTGTTGATATTATTGTGGTTTGTATTGAGTAGATCTTGCTCGAGATCTGAAGTTCGATCGCCAATTGCGTCGTGTAAACCATAAAGTTGCTCATGAATGGCATACCAGCCATTGTTCCCTCATCTGGGGATATTCAAACATTAAACGCCATGCACATGCTCTTTTTCTCTAAGCGCAGGCAGCCAACCAGTGACGCTCTGCGCGATGCCATCAAAATCATTGCCTGATACCAGTATCCCGTCCACGTCATTCATGCTACAAAAGAGATGCTAGGCAAAGCCTAGTAAGCTCCCACCCTCGAGGTGGTGCTGTTGAGAAGCCGCGAGAAGAAGTTGCTTGATGTGCCGATCCTGGCCTTCTTCGCTGGCTTCTCTTCGTAGCTCTGTAGCCTTGACAGTGAGGCCTTCGGGTGCAGCTCTGGGCCTTGGATATGTACAAGCATGCTACCATCTCGTGATTCCACGCCATGTACACAGAGCTCCTCGGTCGACTCATACATGTCATCTAAGCTTTCCGTGTCGGGTGATGAGCTCGAGGTGCTGCTGCGGCTGGGAGGTGACAGCGAAGGGGTCCTCGAAGATCCACGCGATGATGGTAGTGATGATGCATGGCTGTATGTCCGCGAGTGCGAGTAGCTGTCCATAGGGTATGACGAGTACGCCGGTGCATGGTACTGTTGGTAGAGCTCCTTTTCTCTCAGTCTTTGCAGACGAGCCTGCTCTTCCATGATCTGATATTCTCTGATTGGTGCCAAGAATGGCTCAAGATGGGTGTAAAGATCCTCTGGCCGGACTCGCAAATCCCAATCGAGCAAGAACAGGAGCTGCTTCTCCATCAGATTCACCTCGGTGATGGAGAAACCGAAGTTGGGAAAGCCGCGGACCGAAGTGTATCGAGCCCAGTGCTTGTTCTTGGGCGAAGAGTCATTCAAATTCTTCGCGGCGAGGATGAGGGAAGCCAAGAAGATCCTGTGCACTGTGCATCGCATGCCCTTTGCAACTGCTGGGAGTCTTGACTTGAGCCTGGCCAGGTAGACCAACGAAGTCATTAGAGTAGGCACCTGCACATGAGATCGTTCCACAAGCGACGTGATGAAGGCTTCAACTGATGGCAGAGCTGGGTCAGCAGTCGCGCCCTGAGGTGGGGTTCCTGGAGGTGTTGGCAGCGCTGATGAGATCTGTGGTGTCTGATCACATCTGATGACTTGGTTGGCTTTTCTGGCGAGATAGCTGATCATCTCTCGTGAGACTGGTAGCTGGACAAAGTAATCCAAAGCGGCCTGGTTTTGGCTGGACGATGGTGCTGAGTAGTCCATGGTTTCCGAAGATGGAGTTGTTTGACGTTCGTGATGGTGATGAGGTAAAGTTGAGAGCGACCTAATGATTTATAGGCTGCGATGGTTGACCACAATAGTATCGTAACAATAGGTTCAGATGGTGACCCGGATGTGATGTGTGATGGCCGTCACACAGATTTGCCTCGTTCAGAAAGGAGTGAAATGACTTGAAGATTAGGATTAAATTAAAAGAGAGTCGTTCCAGTGTCTTCCAGAGAATGCGTGATGAATGAAGGGCGAGGGACAAGTTGACAGATCCGACCGGCGGATTCTCCAAAAGCTCGACGGGGCTCGACTATTATGTTGTAGCACAAAAAGTCGAGAGGTGGGCCAGATGCAGACTGCAGGGATATAGTCGATCCAGAAAGGCTGTGGCGGAGAGGGTCGAGGCGGAACGAGAGTATTGGCTGTCGGGATGAGGCGTCCTTGTCGAAGCGTGAAGGAACGGTGTTTGGTGGAATCGAAGGGATGATATCCAGATCAAAATCCTGATGTCGAAACTTGAAGTTGTGCGAACACCTCTTCTACTTAAGAAGATGTGTCAAAACCCCTTGCCGGTGTAAAAAGGGAGCTGCTGCGTTCTTTTGCACTCGTCCCCAGAGTCTAGGTCGCAAGGGGCGATGATTGGCTCAAAAGTCGTGGCTCAAGTTTGAGCAGTCGCGCGGACTGGTAGCCCAAGTGGCTCCCGTTGGTCGACGCGAAACAGGTGGGTCTTGTTTCAGTGTTTCGAATGCTGTGTAGGCTGCAGCCAACGATGTCCAGTGTCGAAACAAGAGCTGCAAATAGATGCAGCAGGCCAAACGTTCGCGATGCGCGATAGTAGTATGCTGCAAGTGCTGGGAGGAATCCGCGTTCCGTGACTCGAATATTGCCCTCTCGCTGCAAGGCTCTGCAAGCTAGCGAAATGGACAAAGACAGGAGCTGTCAGAAAGTATGGATGTCCTAGGAGCGTGATGGCTGGTGTCTTTCGGGCCCAGTCATGCAGATTGGAATTTCTTGTGTAGATCGTGCCCCCGTACGATGTGTTCGTAGGCTACGAGTACGTTCTGTGATCCTTGGTGTGAAAGTGGTGCAGGCCATGCAGACGCATGGAGGAGTCATTCCAATATATCAGGCTTCTCCCGCCATCTGCTGGCAGACACGCTGGCCACTCCGCCATCTTGCTACGACTACGAATGCCTCGCTCCCTTGTCCGGCTGATCTTCCTGCCTTTTGGCATGGCGAAGCCGCAAAAGGCGAAGGGCTAGATGGGGCATGATGGGGCGGGCGCCCGTACGGGCATGAGCCTGTCCAGCCACACATTGTGAAAATTCCTTTCCAACGGGGATAGTGCGGTACTGAATCAGGAGTGTGAGACTAAAGAGGAAAGGCTCGAGTACCTTCAATAAGTTCCACGTCGGCCTTCTCCTTGGTTGGGCCGGAGCTGTCAAACACTGCAAGGCTATGTTCTTGGCACACGGCCAGATCTCCTTCGTGTGCGCTGGTCCCCTGCCGAGGCATGACCCTCCATGACTACGATGTGAACTGCTTGCACAGGAAACCCCAGATTCATTCTGCGAAGGTCTCCGTACAAAGGCCGGACTTCGCGTGACCACCTGAGATCATGCGGATGCCAATGTTTCAACTTGCTCTGATTGATAGCAAACAACGGCCCTGCAAGTGTCCGCGTAGTGAGGCATCCACTCACCAGGCCCCCGTGGGTCGCGATCGCATGCTTGCGCAAACTGTTTCGATGCGTGCGAAGCTTGACGCGAAGCTCGATCCCAAACAGGTCAATGGAGCACGTGTCGGTCCAGAAAGAGATGATACTGAATACAAAGCGGACACACCGTCCAATCGTGGGCGTTCTCCGATGGACCGCAGTAGACGCCTCGGAAGCGCTGCACAGCCTGATGTGTTCAGCTCAAGCAGACTGCTGAAGAAGCCGGAGCCGACCGCTAAATATTGCAACAGCGTCTCGCAACGCAGAGCTAGAATAAATCATTGTGTCAAAACCCCAAATTGCGTTATGCGTCTGAAGGAGCACAAGATCCTGAGGTCGTAAATAATCCCACAGAGATATTCTGAGCGGTGCGCTTGCCGGGCGCATAATGGACTCCAATCTGCTTCTTCTGATGGCCTCGTCTGCTAATGCATAGCGCTCGTGAAACAAATCTGCCTCGAGTTGCTCAACGTTACACTGCAAGAAGGCCAGCCTGGTCATGCTGCAAGGCTGCAATGTGTACATACCTGGTTATATGGATTCCTTTGAATGTCTCGCTGGTTCATTAACGCCCACGGGAATGCGCTGATTGCTACACAGCTTAGTAGAACGCAGCCTTCTTGACGACATGTGGTTGGATTTCAGCCTTGTGAGGTTGTTCTGCTTGCATCGCAGCTTCCCAAACTTGCAGCAGAGCAAGGCTGCACGGACGTGACTTCTTCCTCTGTTGGAAGGCGCAGACGCCGGAGCATATCTTGTGCAACCTCTACGTTATTCAAGGTCAACTGAAAATGCGCATAGAAACATTCATTTGAGGGTCTAAACATATTTCGTCACATTGGACAGGGTATCTCCAAACACAGCGCACTCAATCATCTCGCGTCCAGCTTCCATCTTCACGTTCCTCAGACGTGCTCCTCACTATCCTCGAAAGGATCAATCATCGGCTGACGGCCCACGTCGTTGTGATTCATAGTACCCATCCTGCTGCCAAGAGGTACAGTTAACGCACCGCTTTGCCTTCGCGCTGATCTGCTTGCGGCAATACTTGCACTTGACTTGCCTCTTGATGATATCGTCTTTGCTCACCCAGCTGTATATCCGGGCGATCAAGAAGAGAGCAATGGCAAGTACGAAGAAGCGCAAGACCTTATCGATGAAGTTTCCCCATGCCCAGACTAAAGCACCATCGTCCAGGGCTTGCTGAACAGTGTTGTACGTCTTGTATTTGCCGTGATGACCGTCTCGGAGGACCGTGAAGCGCTCGTCCAAGTTTCGAGCTATAAACGGCAGGAGAGAGACGATCGGGAGTATGATGTCGGTGACGAGAGAGTTGGCGACGGCAGTAAAGGCGGATGCGAATCTATGTAATCACGTTAGATAATCCTGTCAGTGTATGCTGCCATGTTCTAGCCTACATTAGGCCAACAGCTACTTCAAGAACATTGTCTCGGAGAGCGAAGTTTGAGAAGGCTTCCCATAGGCTCGATGCTCGATCTCGGACATCATCGTATCGACCTGCCCATCCGTGCTCAGCATCATCGGCATGGTCATGAAGCTCTTCCAGGCGTGGCATGATGGTGTTGATTGCCAATCAGTATCTAGGAATTAGGTTTGAGGAATGTGAAGAACTAGCTGGACTGCTCTACCTCAGCAAACACGACTCGTGCTGTGTGCTTGTTTGGAGGCTGGAGCACCTGCGCGTGGCAGTGTGCAGGGATACGCGGTCGCTCCCGCCTCCGACGTCACAAGCCACCACTTTGGGCGGTGATAAAAAAGACGCTGCAAAAGTATTGCCACATATTGCCGAGCAAAAATTTTGAAGCTTCGAGGATTTAGTCGCCAAGTCTTGCGCTTCTTCGTGACCGACCAGAGCTATGAGATGCCCTATTGGCGGCTTCCCACAACTCATTACTTACAGCCTGGAAGCCACCAAAGCTCTCCCAGCATGACTATTCAAGCAGCGCGAGCAAAACACTCCAAATTCAGTGCACCCTTAATGATACGCCTCAAGTGAGCATAAGTCAGGGATCCACGTTCCAGCACTGCCATATGTAGAGACCGCCATTCCCTCACCTAGCTCAAGCTTTTCCGTCACAGCATGGCTTACTCGGGACCTTTGGCGAGGGTCGCTGGAGGAAATGTCATACGGAGCATCCGTCTTTCTTTGAGGAGGCGTCTTTGGTACGCGCCTTGGCTGGAATCCGCTAGGTCTACGTGCGAGTGCCATCGTTCAACGTCGGACATTTCAAGAGTTCGTACCGCAGAAAACTTCAACCGCCGCCGAGACCTCCGTGGATGAGCGCGAAGCCTTCACCAGCGTGCCCGGAGAATATCCACCTTCTCGATTTCCGCACCCGCTGCTACTCGTACATCTTGGACACATCGGACGCAATCAGCAGCTCTGCCAGCTAAGGTCTCGAGGAACTCTAGCTTGTCGCAATTTTGCTTACAAGTCGCGCGTTTCGTGGGCTCGGAGAGCATGATCGGGTCCTCGCATCTCGAACAGACACCTGCGCGTTCGCCGTCCACCAGACTGAAGAATTGCTCAGTCTTCAGCACTTCATGACGCTGTCCGCATTTTCGACCGGACGGAGGTGATGCAAGCCGGATGCGGCACTGTCGACACTCGCCGACGGCTCGACCGCTCATATTGAAGAAGTCCTCGAGTACAATAGGTCCCCTCACATGTTGGACACTGGCGAAATCGCCTCGTTATCCCATCAGCAGCCAGCAGATGTGGATGGATCTTTGACGGGGGAGTTGCTGAGTAGCTGTTAGTCATGCGCACATCGTGAGTCAACTCAGAAGACTTACAAGTTGGGATAACCAACTGCACTGGATCACAACAATCCACACAGCGACCCAATGGGACACCCCACGAAGCGGCAAACTTGTCCAGGGTACGGTTCGTCCCGCAACCACGGCGGAAACGAGTAGACGTCGTAGCACGGCACCGAGGACAATGTCCTGTCGGCTTGCCATCGGAATCCTCGCGATAGAGGGCCGCATCGTAAAGTTCAGAACACCCTTCACACCTCAGTTCCTCATCGCGGAATTCAGCGCACTCGGCTAGAATTTATCCATCCCGCCAGAAGGTGAAATGATTTCTAGTCTTACATCCCGAACAACGTCAGTAGCATGGCTCGTTTGCGTTTGTGCGGCAGGCAAAACACGTAGAATGCAGACCTCCCTTGCCGAGGAAGCATCGTGGCCATTCCCTTTCTCGTGAACAAGTGCCACAAATTTTGGAGACAACGGCAGCAGCGTTGGTACCAGGAGCTCGGCAGGTGACACATACATCGAGGTGCTCGAAATCGTCGTCCTCGTGCTCGAACTGGTCAATCTGCTGAACTTGGTGACGGACTGCATGCTCTCGGTCGCTCGGAGGTTCAGCGTCGGCATGTGCGCGGCATATGTAGCAAACAGGATCAGTGCCAAATGCAGTGTAGAACAGACAGTACCGTCCGAGAAGGCGATACGAGATATAGGTTATGTCGGTACCACCGAGTCTTCCACAAATGCGCTGCTTAATGGCAAGCGACTCCTTCGCGCCAATGTCACCCTGCAGACAGCCTCCACACACGTCGTGTGACATACCAGCGAAGAAAAAGCTCAACCCAGGCTACAGGAGATAGCATTCACGGCAGCGCCGCTCATCTCGACCAGGAGTGCTGAAGCTATGCCGACTATGGCGCCTGGAGCTCTTCACGTTTCTAAGCCTGGCAGCTGTTCAGATTCGAGCTGAGTCTCGTCAAACTGCGAATGCGAATATGGGGTCGTCGGCTCGAGAGCATGAAGCTGAGTTGCGGAAGGACATCGTAGACTTGGCGGCTGTCTAGGCTCGAGCTGGGTCTGGGCAAAATGCGCCTGGTGCACAGTGGTTTTGGGCAGGATGGGCCTTTAGTCTTGCGATTCTGGATTGATTCTCCTGCGTTTGCGTGACTCCCTAGCTTGTGCCTGCTCCAGTTGCAGACGCTTGCGTGACTCAGACTTTCGACATGTTTTGCAGCTTGGATGTTCGTGGATGTGGTCCGTGTCATTTCCCTGCTGCTCGAGGAAACTGCCGAGAAGCTTCTGTCTCACACTGATCACACAGCTTTCTACGGCCCTGCTGTAGCAAAGTCTGGTGGTTCTCGAAATCTGAGATCTTGCAAGTGATCCGATAAGTCCGAGAAATTTCATCTTCGGATATCGAGTGGAGCGGTAGCCAGGTGTTTGCAAAAATGAAGTGAGCGGATGCGTGGACTGGCTCGCCAAAGAGCACTTGTGGGTCGGAAGAAGAGGGTCATTGGAGTTCATCGCTCGTCACCTCGCGAGACATCGCGGAGTCAACTTCCTCTAAGTCGTCGATGTCATTATCATCCGAGTCACCGTCTTCATTTTCGGTATCTCCTTCATCTTGAAGATCATCTTCGACCTCCTGCAACGTCAGCGTGATGGCTTCCTGGATGCGCTGGCGCGCTGTCTCGGCAAGCTCGTCGTCGTTATTGTCTTCTGGTGGCCTGAAACTTAGTGGATCACCTGCACTATGGCGTTCCCGGAAGGAAGTGAGTCTCTCCATGCCAGCATATTTCTGAGTCGTGCGGAGGGCGTTGGTCACCGGCTTGTGAGTAATGAGATAGGAGACCGTCGTTGATACATACCTTGACCGCGCGATTTGCTCTGGATCGAGCAATGTCATATCGTAGGCAGAGCCATATTTCAGAGCGTACGACGTCGCATTGAAGAAGGACCCATTAAAAAATCCAGGTACCACCAGAGCGAGGAAGCGCAGATCGGCCGTGAAGAAGGCCGGCTCGTAAGCACTGTGTACAAGCTTGACTTTGTGCGGTGGTCCACATGGTACGACTAGTACATCTTCGTCCCAAAATGCGATCTTTTTATCGGGACGCGTACGCGCCTGAAGGTCGCAGTCAAAGTGTTAGCCTAATGCATACCATGCTTGATTCTGATGGGCACTCACTGCTGACACCGCTGCGGCGAACGATTCTTCTCCCAAACCGATTGAAGTTGTGACAGTAACGGTTGAAGACGGTAATCGGTTCAATCGCTGGTGGCAAGCTCGGGTCGTACTCTTATACTCAAGTGATGACGTCTCGACCAGCACCGGGGTGAATTTCGAACTCCAAGTCTCATGCCCATCATACCTTCAATGCCTGCTGTTAATACGAGATCGCCGGGTAGTACCGCCACCAGTGGGACACACTATTGCTCTCGTCATGAAGGGATTAGAGCGAGAGGCAAGTGCAACAAAGCTCGATATATCCTCTTCCATTCGACTTGTCGTTACACGATTAAACAAGGAACTTGAATATCATGGTAAGGACAATAGTTGCAGCAGCAAGGGTAAAACTCCCCAAGCCAAAGGCTTCGTATCCTGCTGTGTGAACCAATCTCGCCGAAATTACTGACATCGTAATGGTGAGGACTAGAATGGAGAAACACAGAAGCACTATGACAAAGGAAGGTATCACTATGCCTTCTTCGAACACCAGACCCCATCCATACGGCGGATCCGTAGCGTGTCCTTTCAGTCTTTCTCGCAGCCTTTGCGGTGTATTCCGAATGAAGAATTGTCCTTGCGTAGCGTGGGCAGCTTGAGCGATGACTGCACAGCTAGTTGTTATCGGCAATTCGACTATCATGTCCTGCCCCTCGATATCACGCGGAACCGTCAGGCCTGATTGAAGCCCAAGTATGTTCGATAAAGCTCGGAGCTTCTTCGACAGGTCGCTCGTTCGGATGCTTGCGCGGACCCGTGTCAACGCTTTACCAGCACAACTTAACAAAGATCGCCTCACTAGGTTCAGAAATGTCCACACCGGTGACGCATGCGGCTTATCCCAAAGATGCATTAGCCACTTTTGCGCAGCTCTTGGTCGAGGATCTTGTGGGCAGGGCGACCAGAGCTCTTGGTCACCCCACGTCAGCGGAGGTGCCCATTCCTCTTCCAGCACTGCGAAATCAATATCTCCCGCGTTGTAGTCTTGCGTTGATGATGTTGCGTGGGTGAGCATGGCATCACTGTCCTCTCTAGTCATGAGGAACTGGTGGGAGGTCAGTACTTTGTATGCATGAGAATTCTTCTGGCAACTTACACGGACAAATCTAATGTTCGTTACTGCCATCCACGGAAGGTGAGACTTGAGATATCCCCTCACACTGAAGTACTCTTTCTTGAACTGTTCGACCAGTGCCGAGTCGCATGGATTATCACCGATCATCATGTGCACGGCTCTGCTAACATGTTTGTCGTGCTGGAAACACAACAGGAGCCACTTGGACGGACTTATGTGCAGGACATCCATGTTGGTCTCGCTCGATGTTGACATATCCTGGAGCTGGAGTTCTGTAGCCGATGCTGGACGGAGATCTCCTGCAGAGGCGTCGCCTTGTTCGATCACTTTGGAGGCTGGTCTCGCTGGCTCTTCGTATGAAGAACTCTGTCTTGATGGGGATGGTTGTGTGATAGGGTCAAGAACGTCCGTCATTTCCGCCAGGCAGCTCGACCAGATTTCTAACTTTGCACTGTAGCCAGCCGCGAGCAACTCTTGCTGATCTTGAAGTGCCTTCCTGGAATCAGCACGGCTGTAGTCTTCGTAAAAAAGGGATCCGCAGGTCTGATAGAGGTCAGCAAACAGTGAGGACGAATGCACAAGTTTATCAGTGTACACATATCAAAGAGAGACGGACGTCTTCTTTGCGTAGTCTGCTTTGATATAGTCCCATATCCCCAAGTGCTGCAAAGCCTGCCGAGAGCAAGTTATGGGCGACCGTGTACAAGAGGCTGGAAAGTTTGGTAGGCTTTTCTACCGAGAGATCTTGGGAGACATTTCCAGGCTGGTGACATTCAGGCGAAAGAGATACTGGCATATTGTCGTCGATCGCTTCCTGTCGAAACTCGTGTCTGGAATTGGAAGTTTGCAAGTCACCGCCCACGGCACTGTGCCACGCATCGTGTTTCATCGGTTCAGACTGCTCGAGATTTTGAATCCACGCCCCCAAATGGTCCTCTTCGACAAGGGAACGCGGGCTTGGAGAAGACTGTACTTGATCTGGCGCAGAGCCTTCTTCCTCAAGGTGCCTTTCCGTGGCGGGGCTCAGATCAGCTCGACTCAAGATTATATGTCCTTCCTCGTGTGGTACATCATTGAAAGATTTCATGTCGTGTTGGGGGGCTGGGTCTAGATCTTCTCCTTCTCGGAGTACCTCTATTGCGCTGGAGTCTGTCTTCTTGTCAACAACAGACATTTCGAAAGGATTGGCCATATCGAAAAAGACCACCGGACTTACGGGCACAAAGCGTGAGATCTCTTCGACCTTCGGCGGACCCGTGGGATCCAAATCACTGTCATAGCTGATTGCCGAAAAGCGTGGAATTTCGCTTAAAGTTGGCGCAGCAGGTCTGATAGTCACTTCCGATGTAGTAAGTGGACCTGATTCCCTACGTGACATGGACGTGACTTGACTCGCGCGTCGGCTGGGTCTGTAAGCCTGAGAGACGGCGACCTGGCGTCCAGCCTGAAATTGATGGACTTCGGAGTTCCTTAGCATTGAGACAACCTTGAAGTGACTCTCGAAGCGGTCTAGCTTCTGCTTTGTTGGGAAATCGAGATCTAGGCCAGTAGCTTCGAGCTTTTCGACGGTCGGCAGAGCCTTGTCCTTGCTCTTCGTTTTGTATGCCGGATTGTGCAAAGCATGCAAGTTCCATAAATCCAGTTGGCTTTCGAGGACTGTAAGCCTCTTGACAAGAAAGTCTTTGATTTTTGGCACCTGAAGGGTCAACCGATATAATTGCTGGCCGGACTTCGTGTTCTGCACTGTCCGAGCTCTTCCAAGCTCAAGACAGGACACTACTTTGAATTAGCCAAACTCGTGCTACAATGTGATCAACGTACAATCAAATTGCCAAACACTAAAGCCAAGCTTGCTTTTCACGAAGATGACCAGTAAAGGTGGCTTTGGTAGCTGGGAGAGCACCATGTCACTTCCGTCTTCGCGTTCCAGAATCGACATGACTCGAGTGTCGAAGCCACTGAAGGTCTGCGAAGCGAGGGTGTAGCTTGAACCTGTTGTAAGGCTAGGCTCGCTGCTATCACTGGCACCTGAGGGGGACAATGGCATTTTGGATGTACGAAGGCTGCCAGGCTTCTGCCATAGCTGGACTTCGCCAGTGCCGATCTCCTGTGAGCTTCGCCACTTGCCCTTCTGCTTGTACGTCAACGTGCACCACACTGCGAGCGACGATGAGATCGCTTCGTATCCAGTGAACGCTTGCTGGACTCGGTGAATGCTGGCCCGAGACTTGAGCTCGTAGGACGCAAGCGCGGCCCCTTTACCATGCGTCATGTTGACAACACCTTTGTTGCCATCATTCGAGGCGATAGCATACATCGGGATGAATCTGTCTTCGTCGAGATGAATAAAACGCTCCGTCATCTGTGGGCCGACCGAGCCGTCTATGCGACTCCTCGACTCCACCATCCGGAGTAGCTTGTCATTGACTCGAAAGATGAACAGATCCTGCTTCTCGCCAGGATAGGGACAGTTGAGAGGCTCCTCGGCGAGCTTCTCTTCACGGTTGGCTGGATCTGTCAGGATGGGCGGCTTGGGCACTACTTTAACGGGCCAAATAGCGAACTCAGTGACATCGAGATCCGAATATATGTCTTTGGACCATGAATGTATGCTGCGCTTCTGGTACTGCAACTCAATTCCTTGTCCGAGTTGCTCGATTATTCTTCGAAAGAGCGATCCAGGCCGACTGTCTTTGAGTGCTTCTGAATTTGTGAGAGTTTCATACAGCCAATGAGCCTTCAGTAGGCTGAGGTTCGATTGTTGTCCGGGACTAATGCCCAAGCTGTCGGACTGAAAGGTGCATTCGCGGTAGTGCCTGGACAGTGCATCGACGCCTTCTTGCAGTGGTATTTCAGTTGGAGCATCGATTCTCTCCGGGGCGTCCCGTTGCAGGGCTTCTGCAAGAGCCACGCGAATCGCATCAGGGATCTCTGGAAGCTTTACAGGAACAATAAGTCCAGCTTGTCGTCTCAGAAGGTCTAGGATCTCTCTGGTGTCGGCTTGGATCCCAGTCAGAAGCTCGAGCTTGTACGGCTCAATGAACAGATAGAGCTTGTAGTGATGCGATTGCAGCCTGCCACGAAGCTCAGTCACAACAGGCTGCGAGTTGGTATGCCAGAAGGCATTTTCAAGAGCCGTTGCTCTGCCATTCTCGAAATGGGCGTGCTTCTTGATCAATCTTCTGCAGTCCTCAAGTGTAGCCCCAAAGTCTCCGACGAGACGATCGGCCTCCAATTTCAGTAATGCAGCTTGATTGTAGCCGCCGGCGATGGTAGTGATGGCTTTCTCAAAGGAAGCTTGGAACTGATCGAGCCTCTTCTGTAGATCGATGACATCTTGCTTGAAGCCTAGATAGAGAATGCTCGCGTTGTTGATGGTCTCGAAGCAATTCCTCTTGATCCACAGACAGATCTCGAGCGCCTTCACAACATCGCCGAACTGGATTCTACGGAGTATTGGAGTCAGTTGTACAGCACATTTAGAAGTGATGCAGTAGCACACGACATCTGGACAGGAGCAAAAGAAAGGGTCAAACGCACGGGGTTCCCATTGCGTCAGGCGCCGACCGCGGAAGGCCCGAGCCGAATCTCCAGCTGTTGTGATCTCACGACCTCAATTCTTCTTGCAATGCCAAAGCAAACAGAGCCTGAATCCCATTAACTTGACTGTTGAATATGCGCACTTGATAATGGATGGGATGAAGGAGAGACTAAGTCCCTCCCTCGGATCGTTCGCACCGCAGAGTCGACAGATTGGTGGAATGCACACCGGAGTGTCTGCGCCTCAAGCTCCCCGACCCAGGTCCAAAACAGAGGCAGCCACCATTTGATTTCAGCAGGCGTGGGAAGTAGACCTCACACGACATCAGCCTTCTCGAGCGCAATCGGCTAGACTTCAGCTATCTCCTGGACCCAACTCCGATTATGTCGCGCAAGGCTGATTCCGTGCTCGAAGTTCTTCGCACGCTTCTCGCTCACAGCGACATACCGAAAGCCTCACTTTTGTCCCGCGAGACTGCTAATGATAGCTTATGCCGCGCTCGATTGCAGCTGTCCTTGCTGAAAAATCACTAGGGCTATGCGGCCTCATAGTAGTCAGGCTTCAGGCTAAACCTCCTTCTGCACATTCTCCACACCTCGTACCTTGTGCTCCCGCATCCCGCTACACCGGGACCTTTGATTTGACAGGCTTCGCCACAAATTTGCTTGGCGAGAGGAGGTGGTCAAGATATGGACCTGCTGGACCAATCCGATCGCAGCCGAGATGGCGACAGCTTCATGTCTCTCAAGTCAGAAGCTACGACTGAATCGTGCGACATCCGGAGGCCGCTTTATCCTCGTTATCGCAGCAATCTCGTAATGGGGTGCGGGCTGTGTGCATGGAAGAGCCAGCCTCGCGAGGCTTTCAAGGATCCTGCATCTCGCTTCGCTTGATATTTGACCTGGCACGCGACACTTCTTTGTCTCGCGACCAGACTCTAATCTCTGTCAACCAACTTCAAGATGGGCGGACCCACAGTGCATGAGTTCGAGGAGGGCGAGGACTTCCTTGACAGTCTGACTCGAGATCAGCTCGAGCAAGCAGCCGAGGACTATGATGAGAACAAGCAGGTAGGCTCCAGAAGAAGGATGAGCCCGCGAGTCAGTCATTCACGTGACACAGAGAATCGATGTCGCTCCGACGACGAAGCAGCTGCTTGGACCATTCACCATCACTTGCATGGTCTTGAACAGAACCATTGGGTCTGGTGTTTTCACTGTGCCTCCGAAGGTACTGGCTGGCACCGGAAGCGTTGGTGGCGCACTGCTACTATGGGCAGCTGGCGGTGGTGAGTTTTTCCATGACGAACAATCGACCAGGGCTAACGTATCTACAGAGTGTACTCCTTTTCTGATCAAACTTGAGTCTCCTTCCAGGGCTCTGGATATCATGCTTGTAAGAAGCTTATATCATTGTTGTGGACGAGTCGATTGTCCCAGGATTCTATCGCTTGACTCCGCTCGTTTATTCCCACTTGCTAAAGTAGTACTTTAGGTCTGATAGTGTTGGCTGGTACGCTCTGTTGGCTAGAACTAGGATTGTCAATCCCATTTCACAAAATCAAGACCGACGACGGTGATGTACGCAAGGTCTCGGCGCCTCGAAGCGGAGGCGAGAAGAACTTCGTAAGCAGAGAGCACATTTGATTTTACGAAGCTAACGTGAAGTAGCTCGAGTTCATCTTCAAGCGACCAAAAATGCTTATGACCTGTATGTATGGCATCCAATTCCTGATCTTGGGCAACATCTCCGGCAATGCCGTAGCTTTTGGCATCTACGTGGCCATTGCTGCTGGCAAGGACCCCATAAGCGATTCAGCCAACAACTACAGTAAAGGACTTGTCATTGGCCTTGCGATGATGACCCTCACTCTGTGCGCGGGCATACACATTTTCAGCAGACGAGGGGGTGTGCTGCTGAATAACTTCTTCGCCATCATCAAAGTATTGATGATCCTTGTCCTGGCGATCCTAGGCTTCGTTCATGCCGGTGGCCAGTATCTTCGATCCTCCGGCATCAACGAATTGCCCACAATCGACCTGCAAGACGGTACATCAACAAACGTGACAAGCGCGATAATAAACGAGGCCACCAAGATCAACTTCGGTGATTCTTTCGCGACGAAACAGCACGACTTGGCCAGCTATGTCGAAAGCTTCCTGTTCGTCCTCTTCTCATATACCGGTTTCGAGCAACCATTCTACGTACTCTCCGAAGTGCGAAGACCACGAAAGTTCTTCCCACCAGCAGTGTTATCTGGGATGGTACTTGCGACGGTGCTGTACGTCTTGGTGAATGTCGCATACCTTTGCGTTGTTCCTAAGGAGGTTTACACGGCACATCCCGAGAACGCTCTCAACATGGCCGGGACCTTTCTACACTATCTTTTCGATCAATCCCATGGACCGCAAACAGCAGAGCGCGTTATGGCTGCACTTATCGCTGTCTCAATCTTCGGCAACGTGATCGTCATGACCTTCACAGCCGCAAGAGTGAAGCAGGAGATTGCGAAGGAAGGTATCCTACCTTACTCGCTCTTCTTCGCCACAGGCCACACCACGCCGCTCGCCTGGCTGAAAAGTCGACTCAGCCGATCGCCCTATCCGAGACACTCGCAGGTCGCGAACACGGTTAACCTCGAGGATCATCTGGAGAAAAGTCCCATGGCGGCACTAGCCCTGCACTGGGTCACCTCGATCATATTGGTGCTTGTCACCATCCCGCTCAAGCCATCGACGCAGTACTCGTTCCTCACAGCGCTGTACAGTTACGTCAATCTGAACGTCATCGGCATGCTCGTCAGTGGAGGCCTCCTCTACCTCAAGCTCGACTCGTTCTTCAAAGGCGACAAGGGCCGAGACTGGAACTCCAAAGTTAATTGTAAATTTTCTTTTGAGCCCCCGATTGAATCCAAGTGCTAACAAGAAATGCAGACATGCCATGGATCTCCCCCATCCACGCAATTGTCTACTTCCTCGCCACGACCTTCTTTCTCTTCGCCTCCTTCGTGCCACCAGCCGGCGGCTCAGCTTACAGCGCCAGCGTCCAAGGCTACGCCTGGTTCATCGTGCCCACCATCGGCATGTCCAGTCTGCTATGGGGCGGCGCGTGGTGGCTCGGTCTCAGAGGCGTGGAGTGGTCGCGTCGACGAACGCTCGTGGTGTCCCGTACGCCGTATATCGAGCGTGATGAGGATGGTGGCTATGTGCAGAAGGCTGAGCTGGTTGAGCACGACTGGCTGACCGAGACGAAGCATGATTACGAGAGTGGACATAGCTGATCGAGCGATATGATGTCGTCCGTTGGATAGTCGAAGTTGATAATGATGATAGATACCCTCTGTACCTCGAAGCCTGCTATGACAAACATACTTTTCAGCATCTCCAGTGCGAACACGATTAATTTGAACAAGCATCCTCGACATTATGATTTGCCTCGTGGTTCCTCTGCCATCCAAAGCTGTGATTATGCCCGTTCCCCGCCGCAAGAGCCAGAACCACTACTCCCGTGTCGTCAAGAGTTCATCTCACATCATACTGAGTCGTCACGGTCCAATCTATCCCCGATTCCGTTGCCAAAAAACCCTCAAACTTCTCAAGAATGAACCTGACACAAAGAAACCAAATATCGCGGCTAGTTCGCCTGTGTGCGCACCAAGTTGACCTAAGAAGGCCATGTACGATAAGGGAAAAGTCCAACCCCGTCACGTTCAAGAACGTCCAAAAACCCACAACTGCGTGGCAAGGACAGAGAAGCCTCCCCCCCCGGTATTCGCGCTCCAATCACGGCAACGAACACAACCATCATCTCCTCTCCGTGTTGCGGCTGATGCTTCGCGGCGGTGGTGCTGGTGCCGCCGCACCCACAGCGGGTGAAGCAGCGCCCTGGCCATGGCTATGAGAGTGCGCATGGCCGCGCGCAGAGAACTGGCGACTATGCCTCGAGGTGCGCGAAAGAGACGCGACGTCGTGTTTGCCTGTTCCCATCGTTATCAGCATGGCGTCGAGATAGTGCAAAGATAGGGTTGATGATCGAGGAAGAAGAGAAAAAACAACCATGTCCTTTAGTAGAGTATTGGAGGCGAACTCACCGTCGCAGCACGCGCGCACGTTCTCCAGTCTGTCCGCGTCACGCTCTTGCTGCTCGATCACCCTTCGCAGGTCTTCGGCGCTGTCATTAGGGTTATGCTCTCCGAGCTCCGGTTCCTGCGCCACGGACTGCTTGCTATGGCGAGAGGCGAGCGAGCCCGCGATGGCACTGAGGCGGTTCGAGAAGGACACCCGGTTCTGGCTGTGCGAGCGCGTACCCTGTGCTGAGGATGCGCCTAGGGTAGGATGTTGTTGTCGCTGCGGGCTTGTAGTCCTGCGACTCATGTACGATGAGATGCTCGCCCTTGATCTGCCAGTAGCGCGCGACGTGCTCCGTCCACCGCCACCCATGCTGGGGTTGAACTCTTCGGCATCTTCCGCAGCAGCCATGCTGTCCGCGTCGCGTTCTGCGCCCGTCTTCAGCAGCAAGTACGTCAGAGCATTACTCCACGTCTCGTGCCTCTGGCTCGTCGGGGCCGTGAACTTGATTGTCCTGCCTGGCGTGGTGACTACCAAACTCTTCCTGTGCAGCCCAGGCGGCATGGGATTATCATCCGTCACGATCCTGACAGCCTCAATCTGCACACTCTTCGCCTTGAGCTGCTTATTGCCTGCCGTTGTCGGGTCTTGCTCGCTCCAGTACAGCGTTCGTGTGTATGGATGCACCCAGAAGAATCTCCTGTGCCTCGAACTGCTCATCTCTTTTGACCCTGCCTTGCGCGTGTACTTGTACAAGTATTCGCCAATCATTGTGTTCGTGATTGCCTGAATCATGCGAGGATCGGTGGCGTGGCCGTCATTGAACATGCCCTCGTATGGTGCCGTGGCGGAGATGTTGAAGCGGTGATCGAGTTCTGACGCGAAAGACGAGACTGAAGATCGTCTGGTCGTCGTAGGTGATGCGACTTGGCTTCGGCTTGCCGTTCCTGGTCGAGGCGCATGGATCGTCACGGTCTGGCGCACTGGACTTTGACTGCCCATGACAGGCGTTTGGCTTCGAGGTGTGAATGGGCGTGGAGGTGGCGCGAAAGGCGCTTGTTGACTGTGGCGCATGGCTGAAGCGGACATGGTCGGCGGTGGCATCGAGTTGAACGCCGGTGGCGGGACGGCATTAGAAGACGATGACGCTGGCTTGCCTCCAAGTGCAGCTGCGGCAGCGATTGCTTGTGGTGCTTCTGTCGGCAGCGGAGGAGCTGGCGATCGATCTCTGCTCCTATGGCTGCCTGCACTGCCAGGTCGACGCACCGACCTATCTTGAGTAGTTGCAAGCTCCCTTGATCTTCTTGGACTCGAGGCGCCAAATGCAGGTTTCGTTGGTGATGCGACTGACTTCGCAGTGGCCAACTCAACTGCGGGCGCCGGCCTTAGTAGTCTGTCCAGATCATCTGCCGACAACGCAGTCTGAGTCGACTCGCTGCTTGTGGATATTGCCAAGGCTTTGGGCGTAGGTTTGCCATATTTGATAGACTTCCGCTCGGGAGAAGGTGGAGCATTAGCTTCGATTGGCCTGAGCGGAAGTCTATCTGAAGACGTCCTAGCATCTGCCGCACGACTTTCAGGTGTTCTCGGTGGCTGACTTGTTTCATCCTCTGCAATCGTCGTTGGCTCTGGAGATTTCTTGCGTCCCAGCAAGCTACCCAGGAATCCCACTCCCGCTCCTGCTGCGGCTCCTTCAGTAACTTTAGTCGCGGTTGATGGGCGTGGTGGAATTGCATCAACCGGCGCGGTGTCTTGATGGATCATTGAAGAGAACGAAAGCACTTGTTGTGGAACCTCGATTGGCTTAGGTAGAACGGGCTCTACAGGCGACGTAGCTTGGGACAGAACTGCCGAGTGCCCCAGCGGAGGCGTCACAATCTTAGGCAGCTCAACAGGATCCGTGCCTTGCGAGGACACTGCTGAGTTGCTCAAAGTCTGCGATGGGGTAACTTCCTGTGCTTCAACAGGCTTGGACTCTTGCGACAGAATGGTCGATGTCGTGTGAGCTGGCGGTTGTGGGAAGTCTGTCAGCACAGGCGTGACAGGCTCAGTGCCCAATGAGCTTGAAGCAGTGGAGAGATGCTTGGACGACAGAGACTTCTGCTCGGCCTCAGCCTCTTCACTCGAGCCAGACTGCCTTCCAAGAACGAAGCCAGCTGCACCTGCCGCCGCAGCGCCAACCGCATCTGCAGCGTTGGCCAAAGTGCTCTTGGACTCTGGCTCCCAAGGCTCAGTCATGATGCCGGCATCGACCATGACTGGCTTAGGTGCTGGTGGTTCAATTGACACTGTCGACTCTCGCAACTTGCTTGGCGCAGGGCTGACCCGTCGAAGATCGGGAGAAGTGATGGGTGAGAGCATCTTGCTGCTTGTGGGAGTACCCTCTTCCGTTCCATCATCGCTCAGATTCTCCAATTCAGCGAACAGACTCTGGCCCTGTCCCATTGGCGTGCTGTTGTTGCTCGACACACCACCAGGCGAATCCTCAAAGCTCTGAGCCGCTCCAAGAGAAGCCTGCCTTTCTGATCGACCACGCTGACCACCTCGGTTGACGCGAATCTTGAACTTGGAAGCTTGAGACTGGACTGGTGTCTTGAGCTCGTTGTCGTCGAATTCGTCAGCAGACGTGGATGCTGTGCTCTGGAACGACATGCGATGGGCATGACCAGGTCGCTTGCCTGATGCTCCGCGAGCTGTACCGGTCTCAGTCTCCGTCAGATCGCTATCGCCATCGAGTGTCTCAGCGCCAGTCTGGAATGCGTCGCTCTCCGTTGCCGTTGCTTCACGCTCGTTTGCGGTCTCGAAAGCATCAGAGTTCTCGGTCGCAGTGGCGTAGTTCTCGGTTGAACTCTCGATCATGGACTCCCGCTTGCCAACTACGTCCGTAGTAAGAAGTGCTGTGCGGCGCTTGCTTGGAGTATCAGCAGGATCGTGATCCTCCCAATCCTCATCCTCGTCCAGCACAATCTCCTCCTTGCTGCTCCTGGCTTCTCCAAGCCTATCGGGTCTAGACGGCTTCTTGAAGATCTCGGCTTCCTTGCCATTCTTCCGCTTCTTGCCACTATCTACACCATTTCGCTTGGACTCGAGGTCGTCGCGCGCATCCTGCAGAAGTCTGCGATACTCCATCTTCTCGGTCTTCTCACGATGCAGCTGATTCTTCAGGTTCTGAATGGTGCGATAGGCATGATTCAATGCGCTCTTGGTGGTCTCTTCATGCAGGGCTCCATGACGGGGCGTGGCCTTGCTCGGTGAGCCTGGTGGAGAGTCCTCTGGCGTTTCGACATCATCTGGAATACCTTCGCCGCTCATGGCACTCTCAGCGGACACTTGACGGGATTGCTCTCCGAGTCGGTACGCGAAAGCCTGAGCGAGCTCCTTGTTCTGCGAGGTGAGCTCTTCCACTTTCTTGTGCAAGCCCGTGATCTGAGTCTCGTCTTGACTCGCATTCTTCTTCAGTGACAGGAGCTCTGCTTCATGTTGCTTGCGCACAGCTGTGTGGTCTTCTGTAAGCTTCGCATGTGCCAGCTTGAGGTCCTCAAACTCGCGCTCGAGAGCTGCTTTAGCCGTGCTGGCGGTGCTCAGACTCTGGGTTAGGCGCTGCTCTCGCGTCGTGGCGTCCTTGTGCGATGCGGTAAGCTCATGCAGCTGAGTCTCAAGCGCCCAATTCTCATCCTTGTAGCGCTGCTCACTCTCATCCAATGCCTTCACTCGCTGCCGCGTGACTTCCAAGTCTGCCTCTAGTTGCGTCTTCTCTGCCGTGACCTCCTTCAGCAGAGCATCCTTCTCGGCTAGAGAAGCTTGTAGTATGCGAACCTGCTCGAGCAGTTCTGCGCTGATGTCAGTGGCCAATTGAAGGTCATTGACCCTGCTCGGCTGCTGATTCCGCTGCCTTCGCGATACAGCATGCGCTTTCGACGGAGATGGATGCGCAACACCTCCATACTCGGTCACGTCACGCTCTGGAGCCTCGCCGCTAGGAACTCTGTTCTTGCCGACAAAGATGCGCGCAGTTTCGCGATTGACGTGGTTGAACTCATTCTCCAAGTCCAAAAGTCGAGCTTTGAGCGCAGGATTGACCTCATCCTCCTGATGACTCTCCACCTCCTTCAAGCGATCCGCCAATTCCTTGCGCTGGCTGACCAGCACCTGGCCAATTCGCGATGCCTCCTGCAGTCTGCGCTCCGTCTCGGCTATATGAGCTTCGAGTGCTCGCTTGGCTTGCGCAGGCGAACCGGTAGCGAACATGGAGAAGGAGCCGCCATCGAAGCCGCCATAGCGCTGCCGGGAGCCGTCACCGCTCATTGCTGATGGGGTGGACGGGAGGAAAGGGTCCGAGGCGTCGTTCCCAACAGGCATTGCGCCCGGCGGGAGATTTGCAGTGGACATATGGGGTGACTTATGTAGCGTGCATGGGCGTCATCAACGACAACAACATCAACAACAATGGCGTGAGCACGACGCGTTTCGCTAGTTAGGTCGTGCAAGGAGCAGATTCTTCAGGCACGGAGGAGATGAGGGGGGTCCGATTAGGTGCCAGGAGAGACGGGACGAGAAGGCTGGACAGATTCGAAGAGATCGTGGTGCGATTTTGCGGTCGGATGAGGTTGTGTTGTGTACGTTGCACAGCGTTCGGTGTACGCGTCACGAATCGGGCAATCGCGCCAAATTGCGGTCGGCTACGGGTGGGAAGTTCAGTGACGAAGGAAAAGAGGAATGAGACAGTCACGGCGGCGACTCGGGCGCAGTATACACAAAAAGAACGAACAGGAGGGAGAAGTATGCAATTGCAGAGGACTCGACAAGCAAAGCTGAGGGGGTGCGCCATAAACAAGACAGCACTGATGATCGCCGGTGATTGGCTCATTACGCGAGACAGCCTTTCCGAGCGGG
This sequence comes from Scolecobasidium constrictum UM 578, assembly GCA_000611715.1. Classification (NCBI taxonomy): domain Eukaryota; kingdom Fungi; phylum Ascomycota; class Dothideomycetes; order Venturiales; family Sympoventuriaceae; genus Scolecobasidium; species Scolecobasidium constrictum. The sequence continues at coordinate 46,917 of AZYM01000148.1, forward strand.
AACTATGCCTGATGCGTCAGTGATATGTTTGGCTCCTGCCGAACGGTCCAAAACATTTCACACCTGTCAGATCTGACATTTGCTCCATGGTTCTGAGCATCGATGGTAATTCAGAAGCATGGCACTTTCAAATGAAGATACGGAAGAGACGCGACTTCCACCTACAATTCAATAGCTGCGTGCATGATGTATGGAGCGGAGAGTCGTGTTTCAAGGTGGCTTAGATATGATGTGATTGGCTTAAGGTTGCGCGTGCACGCATCGAACCGTTTTCTTCTCCACCGCCGATCCAAGGCAGGTACTAGTAGAGGCAGCGAGTCCGCGACACCCATCGGAATCGGTCCGTCACGTTCTGCTGCTCTCCTTCTCAAAACCCACAATCCCACCAGATGCGCGATTGAGGCAGACTCGGCACTTTTCGTGTCGTCGAGCAGGTTGGGAGTCGAGGGACTGCAGTTTGTCGAGCATCTTAGCCCACGCTTTGTCGCATGACGGACGAGGCTGAGCGGCGCTGCGTCGATTATGTTTGATGCTTTCTTAGGCGAATAGCAACAATGGTGCGTGCATTGCAGTCTTTATCGTGGTCATTGGATCGTACTGAATTAATTGACAGTTCCAACTTCTGTCACTCGCTGCCGCAATACTAGGCGTGTATCCATCGCCATCGCATGCGCAATATCCACCACCAGTCAACTACACCAACATACTCAAGTCGCCGCTGGACCCAGACATCACCATCTCGTACAAGACGCCCTCGGAGGGAACATGCGCTACCATATTCTCAACCCAGAAGCAATTCACCGGCTACATCACCCTTCCACCGCAGACGCTTGCGCCGATTGATCAGAACTACACAATCAACACATTCTTTTGGTTCGTCGAGGCACGGCAGAGACCAGAAACCGCGCCGCTCACTGTATGGCTGAATGGAGGACCGGGCAGCAGCAGCTTGATTGGCTTCTTCACCGAGAACGGGCCGTGTGAGGTCGTGCAGATGGAGGATGGAGAATACGGCACACAGACTCGCTTGTGGGGTTGGGACCGAAGCTCGAATCTGCTCTACATCGACCAGCCCGTCCAGGTTGGCCTGTCATTTGACACAGCGACAAATGGGTCACTGGACCTGCTACAGCAGAACTTGACCTCTCCACCGACCGCATACGCGGGCCCTGCGCCAGCATACACGTACCTCAATGGCACTTTCTCCAGCCAGGAACCACACGCCACTGCAAACACATCGCAGATTGCCGCTCGCGCGGTGTGGCATTTCTTGCAGACATTCTTAGGCAACTTTCCAGAGTACAACCCAGGAACGCGTCCCAATGATACCGAAGTACATCCTACAGGAGTCAATCTGTTCACCGAGAGCTACGGTGGCACATATGGCCCAGTCTTTGCCGACTTCTTCGAGCATCAGAATGACCTGCTACACGTCGGTCAGCTGCCTGCAGCGAACACTCTGGAGATTGAGCTTGTCTCACTTGGTATTATGAATGGACTTGTGGACTTCCGGATACAAGCTCCATTCTTTCCTGCATTCGCCAGCAACAATACATACGGCATCAAGGCAATAGATGCCAACACTGCTCAGACGGCTCTTACGAATATGCGGGCTCCAGACAATTGTTTCGACCGGCTGGATCAATGCAGAAACCTGCAAGATACGCAGGACAACCTAGGAGAAGGAGATGTTGAGCTGGTCAATAACATCTGCTCCAGAGCGTTCCAGACATGCGCCGAGTACCAGAACCTGTTGTCTTCGTCCGGGCGAGACGTCTACGATATCCGACAAAAAAGTCCCTCGCCTTTCCCATCGTGGGCTTTCATGGAGTACCTCAACACTGCGCAAGTGCAGCAAGCCATCGGCATACCCATCAACTACACAGACATCAATCCCGTTTTGGATACTTTCATCAGCACCGGCGATCACCTCCGTGGAACTCAGCTCCCAGCATTAGGGCGCCTACTCGACCGCGGTATCCGCGTCGCTCTCATCTACGGCGACGCCGACTTCATATGCAACTGGCTCGGCGGCGAAGCCATCTCGCTCAGTCTCGCGACTATGCTTCCGTCCTACTCGATCCCATTCCCCTTCGCCGGCTACGCGCAGATCGTAGTGAACAATACCTACGTAGGTGGTGCAGTTCGCCAATTCGGCAATCTATCCTTCTCACGCATCTACGACGCCGGCCATCTCGTCCCAGCATACCAGCCAGAGACCGCTTTCACAGTCTTCACACGCATAATTCAGGGCACAGCCATCGCGACAGGCGAGCGCGTCAACTTGACCAACTACGCAACCACCGGCCCGCAATTCAGCACCAAAACGAACAAGGCCGGCTCCTCGCAGGACCCCGTTTGCTGGATCCGCAGTATGCGGGATACGTGCACGCCTGACCAGCGGACGCAGATCCTCGCGGGCCAAGGCGTCGTGAAGGCGGGGATATGGTATGCAGATGAGGGGGATTACGACCCGCCGATCAGCAGTATTGATGCGGGATCGCCTGGGCGGCCGGCGCCGAATATGACGATGGGCTGGTTGAATGGGACGCCCAGTGTGCAGCCTACGGGTGTGTATACCGCTACAGGGACGCCTGCGCCGAGTGGTGCGACCTCTTCAACCCTGGTGGGTGGGTGGTGGTGGCATCTATTGCTGTCGCTGCAGATGCTGGTAGCAGGTTATGTGTTGATATGATACCACAAAGGCTTATTGATAGTGACGCGAAAAATGAGAGAATGATTAATATTGCTACATCCATGGATCCCTACATCCTCCTCCTATCATCGACTACAACGCGTCGATCCTCGTTCCTCGAGATGATGTACCACGCGTCTGGCACAACTTCATTAGCAACTGCTTCCTTCAGAGCAAGGTAAGATAAGGATCAAAACTCACGAATGACTCCGGGGATCCAGCCTAGGAAATCGAGCGCGATGTTGATCAGGAGATCGGCGCCGCAGCCGCGCTTGATGAAGACGGGCACGGGAGGGAGGAAGAGCGCGAGGAAGTAGAGGAGCACATCTGCCTGTTTGTTTTGTCTCTTGTGAGTCTCGGTCCGCGTCAATGGGAGGAGTCAGAGCAAGTTGTGCGTACTGTCGATGAGGTGCCTCGTGCCATTGTTCTCTATGCTGTTTGTCTCTTCGCTAGGTGATGTGGGAGCTAGTGTATGTATACGAGTGATAGGGATGTTGAGGAAGAAGAGAAGACGATTCCAACTTCAAGTTTTTCCTCACGATGTGTGACGTCTGAACAGCTGGGCGCCAAAATAAATAGCCTCTCCAAAATCGGTCCTTTAGACTTTTCCTCTACCATCCATCGCGTGGCATCCGGCACTACCATAGCTATCCCTCATCCGGTATCATGGCAGACTCCACTTATGGTATAGCAACGCTCCCGAATTCCCAGTATCTTGGTCATGATTGGAATCAGTTCAATATTAAGTGAAGATTCTGAGGAGGCGCAGTCGATGGTCGGATCCTGTCGTGGTGATGGATGAAGCCGGAAGGCCGAGAGCTGAGTTGACATCGGAGATGAGTCGGTCTTGTGTTCAAGCCATTGGAGAGATCCGAGCATGGGATTGTAGGATCATGATCAATTTGATACTAGATTCATGTGACAAGGCTGACGAGTGAAGACTGTAAGCTTGAGATCTGCCTTGTACGTAGCATAAAGGTTCAAAATGTGTATTTAGTGGATGGATATGCTACAGTGCTCGACGCCGGTCCTGCAAACTGAGGCATCCATACCAGTAATGTAGGCAAATGTGCTCACAAAATACTGGAATACGGAAAGGAGTTTTGGTATGCGGCTCAGAATTGATGGACGGTTTGAATGTCGCGTCAGTAATTTCTGGAGATGCAAAGGTGCTGGATACCGATCTCGGGAACGGGCAAGGTGACGTCGGGTGTCGAAATCAGTGACACCGTGAGCGAGCGAGCGATGGCAAACACTGAATCATCACTCGCGACGAACTTTGGATATCTGTCATAACAACCCAAGAACATCAGAGTCGACCAAATTTCCAAAACTTCAAGTGGCCTTTGGTATTGCACCTTGGCTCGATGGCGCCCAAATCGCAAGGCGACGATCTTCTCTCGCGACCGCTCTATATTTTCGATCTACCAGAGGAACTACTGTACACCTTGACGCTCAAAGACGCGTCTGCAGTCACGCCAGCACCACAGGATGATCGAAGTGCGGACACACCTTCTGCAAGCCCGGCACCACCATCACAAGACATAGATTCACCGCCATCATCAAAACCGGCTGCGACCAGCTGTGGTCTCTGCAACCTCAAATTTCCTACATTGCAGGACCAAAGAAGCCATGTGCGATCAGACCTGCACAACTACAACCTGAAACAGCAGATCAAAGGGTTGAAGCCCGTGAGCGAGTTCGAGTTCGAGAAATTGATTGGCGACTTGGACGAAAGCATTTCTGGATCAGATAGTGAATCCGAGAGCGAAGATGACACGAGTAAAGACACCACGCTCACCGCTCTGCTGAAACGGCAGGCGAAGCTGTCGAATGATGAGCCTGGCGACACGAGTAGGAAGAGCATAGCATCTGGAAGCCCTCTGATATGGTTACAGAGCGACAAACTGCCCAGTAACACGTCGCTCGGGATCTACAAGGCGACGTTCTCGAAAGAGGAACAAGAAGAGCCTGGTCATCTGGTTGATGCGATACGAAAGAAACAGATGCCTTCTACCGTCGCATTACGAAAAGGCCAGAAACCTACTTCGAACGGGAGCGCGAAAAACGCGCACTACTTCCTGTGCATGATAGGTGGTGGTCATTTCGCTGCCATGATCGTATCGTTAGCTGCTAAGGTTGATGGGAAGCATCCTGGGAAGAACGAAAGGCAAGCGGATGTACTGGCGCACAAGACCTTCCATCGCTACACAACGCGACGAAAGCAGGGTGGCGCTCAGTCAGCCTCGGATGCTTCCCGAGGAGCTGCCCATTCCGCTGGATCTTCTCTACGCAGATACAACGAAGCTGCGTTGACTGCTGAAGTACGGCAACTGCTCACTGACTGGAAGTCAATGATTGACACGGCAGATCTGCTGTTCATTCGTGCCACTGGCAACACGAATCGCCAGACTTTATTTGCGGAGTACGAAGGTCGAGTGCTAAGGCAGAACGATCCTAGGATTCGCGGCTTTCCGTTCAATACCAGACGTGCTACGCAGTCAGAATTGATGCGTGCATTCGTGGAGCTCACTCGTGTCAAAGTCTCGCAGATCGATGAAGCCGCACTAGCAGCTGCGCAGGAGAAAGAGAAGGCGAAGACTGAGCAGCCAAAAGCTGCCCCGAGTAAGCCCAAGGCACCAAAGCTCTCCGAGGAAGAGGAGACCGCAACACTGCACACGAACCAGATTCAGTCGCTAGTGCGAAGATCGAAGGCACCCGCACTTCTCAACTACTTCAGGTCCAACGATCTTTCGGCTGACTTCACATTCTTTCCCGAAGCCACGAACCACCATGCCCCAACAGCACTACATCTGGCTGCCTCACTGTCGAGTCCCGCCCTGATCACGGCATTGCTTGTCAAGGGAAAGGCCAATCCAACGAAGACGAATGCGGATGGGAAGACTGCCTATGACATAGCAGGCGATCGAGCTACACGGGACGCGTTCCGTTCTGCACGGCATACTCTAGGTGAGGGAGCCTTTGATTGGAATGCCGCAAACGTGCCAGCTGCGCTCTCACCAGAAGAGCTTACCGAGCGAGGCGAGCAAGAGAAGAAGGAGAAGGCAGCTGAAGATGCGAAGGAGGCCGCAAGACGCAAGCAAAATCTGCAAAAGCTGGAAGAGGACGCTGCAGCTGCAGACGAGAGCAAGAGGGAGAAGAAATTTGGGAAGGGAAAGACGCTGGCTGGAGTTGAGAAGACAGGAGCTGATAGGAGAGAGGAAGAAGGAAGAGGTATGACGCCAGAGATGCGAGCAAGACTTGAGCGGGAAAGACGAGCTCGAGCTGCGGAAGAGAGGATGAAGAGGCTTCAGGGCGGGAGTTGAGTACATGCGAGATGCTACGTAACCATAGACCATAGACGTGCAGACCACGCCTAACAATTGACTTTGAAGCTCTCAATGTTCTTCCTAGACTTCCCAGAAAGGTTATCATTGGAGTCCTCCTGCCCTGTACCAAATAATTTGTTGTTGCATCCGACATTTTGGTAGCTATGCAAACCAGCGGCTGAGTCGAGTTTTCTGATGACTTGACTCACACAACGACCTCGCAGTTGTCCCAAGCAGAGCCGTCAGAGTTCCAACGATAGGATAAGGCTCTATTTTTGGCCGAGTTTGGCAGGTTGTGGCAGTTGTGTCTTCTCGTGCCACCCAGTTCGTAGATGAGACCGACTTGGTCCTCCTTTTCAAATAGCTCCAGCTTCCAGGCTGAGGCGAACATGGGTGCGGCAGCGAAGATGAATGCTGAGAAGCGCATGTCTGTAGATATGTCGTGGGGAGTATGTGATATTCCAGGTACCGTATCTGAGTCTGGAGTTTGTTGAAGCAATGGAAGGCCTTTGGCTAACGTCTTCGCTCTATTTATGCTCTCTACTTTCATCATGGCCATCATGCTCAATGAGCCGACCTACCATCGGCGTGCAGACGAATATGGCAGGTCATGGAGCGTTGCAATGGATAGGCTGACTCGTGTTACACACCTTCTGGAGAGCAGCATGGGTCAAAAGGAGCTGAGGTTAAAGTATTGCCAATACTCCCCTCGTTCATGCATCAACTCCGTCCATGATGGCACCGTCGCTGGCATTGCGCACGGAACATTCAGGATTATTCTTCACCAACGCAGTTGAGAAGACGATACAGATTCGAAAGCCGGAACCCAAGGCTGTAATTACTGGATTAGCGAATACGCCTGTCCTTTGATTCGATACGGTCATGATGGGGGCCGAGGAAGACGTTGCTGCGCGACCACTCATGCTCTGGACCCCACATTCAGAATTTTCTGGAATCTTGGGTGAATAAATTTGCATTGTAGAAACGGAACATGCCGTGACATTTTTGATTCTCCGAGTCTGGGGTATCACGCTGAAAATAGGACAGAGCAGCAAAGGTCCAGTCTGCAGGAGCCACAGCCAACTTCAATCAACTGTCGCCCAATCATTACCGAATCCAATCTGTCGAGGTGGTTGCGTTCCTGGACCATTTAAACCAACATTCGTATTCGCGACCTGAGCAGCTTGCGCGACGCTGCGCATTTCATTCGCCCTCATGCGGACGCTTTGATCTTGTCTCTCCAGGAGTTGCATTTGTCGTGCCTGAAAATCATCAGTGAGTCTGTCATGCTTGCACGATTCCGCCCTACTTACTAAATTCTGATCGTTGAGCCTGCTTTCGTTGGTCGTACGTTCCAGTTCTAGCGCATTCATTTGCTGCTGATGCCGATGCGCCCTTGCACGATCCCGATCCTCAATCTGCTGACGCTGAGTAGCCAGTGCAGACTGCTGATTGATCTCCAGTTGGTGCTTGTCGCGAAGGGACTGTGCTTCTGCAAGAGCTATTTCTCCCTTGTGCCGCTTTTCAGCTTCTTGCCGACGCACATCTGCTGCGGCGCGCTGTACCTCTCGTTGCTGTGCTTCCATAGCCTCGTGTCGATGTCGAGCCGTCGCTTGATCCATGAGATGCTTGTGATTTCTGTCTGCAAGCTCACGTTCAACACGAGCCTGTTCTTGACGGCGTTGTAGCTCCTTCGCATGTTTGAGTTCCTCGATCTTCTCTTGATCAATCATGGCCTTAAGATGCGCAGGCATTGTGTTGTACGTGTATCCGGGTGGGTGTCTGCCTTGCCTGTTCCACATGTTGCGGGCACAATTCTTGTCCTCCAGGAGTTTCACGAGCTTCGTTCTCTCCGTGGCCGTTCCGTTGTAGAACGTCTCAGCGTAAGACGTTGGCGAGAAGACCGTGCCATTGGCATCCTCGTAAAGGAATGAGTCCTCGTTCAAATGTTCACTGAAATGTGGAAAGTCAAGCAACACTTTGAGTATCCCTCCCGCCATGTCGTTGTCCAGAGCCAGATGAAGCAAATTTTTGCCAGAAAATCTAGCTTCAAGGTTTGTGCCGCGCTTGATCAAAGTATCTGTCACCCAATATGCTCTTTCGCTCCAGTCGTTTCCATCTGGGTACCCATGCAAGCACAGCTCAGCAAGCGCGTTGCGCCCAGTATGAATATGATTTGGCGTGTGCCCACTGTCGAGCAGCAGCTGAACGATCTGCTCATGTGCACCCCGAGCTGCAGCATGAAGACTGCCATCATTCGGACGGATTCGTGATTGGAGTAGTGCGGTCGCGGATGCGACATTCCCACTCTCACTTGCGAGAAGGAGTGCTGAGTTGCCATCGGCATCGAGCGTATTGACTTTAGCCCCAAGCGATATTAGCTTTGATAGAATCGCGTGTCTGCCGCTTTTGGCTGCTTCGAGAACAGCGGTCGTATTCGACACCGTCGTCACAAAGTCTGGCTTCGCTACATATGTGTTAGTCACGAAGCTCATGCCTGGCCTGTTGTTAAGATCTCACCTTCTGCTCCCTTCTCGAGAAGCGCCAACAAGACTGCCTTCGAAGGCCCAGGCAAAGGACGACTGAGAGCCCATATGAGTGGTGTAACTGCTTCAACGTCGCTGTTCTCCCTCAACTGAAGTTCTCGTGTAGCGCTAGCAGAACATCCCGTGCCCAAGAGGAATTTGATAAGTGTTTGTCCTTCCTCGAATTGATCCAAAGCAAGAAACAAGAGCACGTTCTCTGAAGGATTGAGCTGAATCTTCAGGTGCTCAAAGCACAAAGTAAGACATGCCACGACTTTCTCCTCATCGCTGAGCTCACGAATCAGACTAGGAAGCAAGCGCTTAATGTCAGGTCGATAGACAAGTAGCTCTTCGAATATCGCAGTGCCGCCAAGTTGTGCTGCTTGTATAAATGACTTCCCATTGTTGATGTTCGGATCCGCACCAAAGTGCAAAAGAAGCTTGACAAGCTCGAGATCGTTCTCCATGACTGCTTGCTCCAAATAAAGCCCGACTGGCAAGGCAGTTGGCGCTTGCATTGCTTCCTTTGCAATCATCGAAATGAAGCGCAATCTAGTCTGCGGTGCAAGGCCCATACTAGTGGTGAAGGCCATGACGAGAACTTGCTGGCTGGGATGTGCGCTGAGCAAGAGTTCCAAGGTCTTGCCCGATTCGCTTGTGATTGCCTCCTTGATCGCTTTGCCTTCTTGATGGTCGACTGAAGCATTGTGTTTCAGAAGCAAAGACACAATATCCGTGCCTATGCTCGATGCTGCTTTGGCTTCTGCTATCAAGGCATCATCCTGCCCAATCTTTTGTCCTTTCGCAGTTTCGAGAAGAGTCTGCATGATCACATATCGCACTGAAACTTCGAGTATACTCGCGGCGGCTCGAAATGCGGTATGCAAGCTCATATGTGAAGGCGAGGCTTTTGCAAGTTGATGTATCGTATGCTCTTGTCCGGACGCAGCGGCTTGATACAGTGCAGCACCATTGCTTGCATCAACGGAAGCTCCATTCTCAAGCAACAGATCGATGATGTTCTTGCGTGCTCCATGGAGCGCAACCTCATCAATCAGAGCTCTGTCAAGCACATCAGTGTGGCCTTTGCAGGCTTTGACTAATACGGCAGTTCGTGACTCCTGCAATCCAGATGGTGAGAGGGCCAGAGGGACCATGTGCGCCGCTGTCTTACGGCTGATTGCATCTCCCTTGCACAATCGCTCAAGATACCTGGGATCCTGAGCTCTGAAAGCAACTTGCATAGCCTTCCCGTCGAATGCATTCGGATCTGCGGTCGTTCCAAGTAGCTCGTCGAACAACTGCTGGTCATCTTGTTCAATGGCCTGAACGAGACTTGCGGAGACCTCAGCACCCTTGATGTTCTTGCGTAGCAGAATTTGGACAGCGTGTAGCCTATCACTTCTGTTATGGAGCGCCATTGCCAAAGGAAATGCTTTCGAGAGACTTCCCGTGGTCGTTCGACCTCGCACCAGCAATTCGAAGAGGCTAAAATTCTGTGACTCAAGCGACACCCGAACACATCTGGCTTCGTTGTGATCGATCGAAGTCCCGCATGACACGAGAAGCTTGACGATTTTCATGCTGCTCGAGTTCACTGCTCTAAACAATTCGTCTTCGAGAGCCTTCGAGCTTCTGCTTGCTCCAGCGGCGAGAAGGCAGTCAAGGAGATCATACCGCTGGTCTTCCGAGCTGCGTGTCTCTTGCACCACAAGTGAGATGGCATGGTCCAAGTACTCAAGTCGTAGCTTGACAGAGTCATGGGCACTTGTAAGGATCAGCAGTGTCATTTGATAGTCGCCCTCCCGAATCCTGCCCAAGAAGCTTTTCGCGGCAGCATAATTTGGGTCAGCCCCAGTCACAAGAAGCATCTGAGCCAGATCAGGCTTTTTCTGGTCTATAGCTTGTGCCAGAGCTGAATTGAGCTGCACAGGTTGGAGAGGACGAGACGAGCGCAGAAATGCCTCTATCATGTCCGTGCGGCTGTGGTGTATGAACATGTTGAGTTTGTCGGAGTGTTCATTTGGGTCAATGCCATACCGAAGAAGCTCTTCGACAATGGCTATGGACGCATTCGAAGATATGGCGGCCTCGAAAGCTCGATTGAGAGAGTTCACAGACGGTCTCCTGCTCGCAAGAAGAATGACATGTTGAATGCTATTGTTCAAGACTGCCTGGGACAGCCATTCATCGGGGTCCGCTGAAGGTCCTGGAGCCAACGTGCCCACTGAGTTGCAATTAGTACCGTGTAGTTCCCACAGTCGAGATACTGGTCAATACCTTTCGAGATCCTTCTAGCGACCTTGGCTGCTGGTCCACCACGAGTCGAGGTGTCTAGAAGATCATCGCCCTTGTACTCGAGAAGTGCTTGCGCCAAACTGATGTTTCCACTGCTGCGAACATTGTCATCAAAGAGAAGCGCTCGCTCTTCAAAAGTGAAGTCCCAATTCTCAGCACGATCAAGATTACTCTTCTTCGACTGGCTCTTGAACCGATTCACCAGTTTCTTACTTGGGTCCTTGAATTTCTCGCCCGCTCGCCTCGCGCCTGCGAGGACCTTGGTGGCCTCCTCGTGATCAGCCGGTCCGGCATACTGAGGCAGCGAGGACGGCGGATGCAGCCGCTCCTTGGGCGTGTAAGATTTGATGCCATGGCGCTCGGCCAGCGCTTGTAGGTGTTCACGACCACTCGGGATAGAAGGCCGTCTCCGTTCCATCGTGCAGCGGCAGGCTACGTCATTTCTTAGTTAGTCTGCGCTTGGCCGTACAGAGGCGACGTCGAATCGCGAACGAGTGTTCTGCGTCAAGCTCGAGTGACGACGATGGTGATTAATTTGTTCTGCGCAAGGCAAGAGGTCAGTTCAAGCAATAAGGCGAAGTGAGGTGAGAGTGAGAGTCCTTTCGTGGCTTGCGCAGCCTTGGATCAGCAAGGCTCGATCCGGACGTGCAGGGGCCAACAGGGTGACGAATCCTCAACTGGCAGTGCTCCATTGTTCTCGTGCAATTTTCGTAGACAAAACTCTAAAAGTGTCAAGACAGCTCACAGCAGAACATCTCTTACAGCTATATTGATCAAACAATATCGTCCAATGTAGTAACACAAATGCCGTGCTCCATTACACAGAGCAGTCTGCTTGTCAGAAGACTAGTCCACGCCATTGCTATGCCTTGCCCTACCCTCGCCCACAAATGCATCTGAATGTTGAAGCCGCCCGAATGCATTGAAGATCAGGCTACGTAGTCGTGTGTATCATTGCCCTGTCGCGATCACTTCCGTCCATAGCTAGCGCCAGTTCGGGTCACCAGCTTCGCATCCTTCTTGCTCAACTTGACTTCCTTCTTCTCTGCCACGCCCTTACGCTTCTTCTTCATGCCCTCGCTGTGGATAAGACCGAATTGCTCGAGCGCCAAGGTATTTCGCCACTGTAGACATTGCCACTCGGTACGATCAAGATCCACATAAGTCTTGGTCCTCGTTGAAACACGCGTCGGTTGTGGTTGATCTTCCTCGGAAGCGTTACCCAACTTCTTCGCGGTAACTTCGTCCAAATGTTCTCGCATCCGCTTCATGCAGTCGACTATGATGTCTCGCCATGCAATCAGCTCTTTGCGAAGAGCCTTCTCACGCAGACCACGGTCGTCCAGCCATCCCAACAATTGGTCGATCTTTTCTGGTTCGTCAATGTATGCCCAGTGGTCCGAAGACTCCAGGCGCGTCTCTCCTTCTTCCAGCTCTTTGCGTTCCAACATGGTCATATCGAAGACCTGAACGTAGCTAGCTTGCAGATCTTTGTCCAAATCAATGAGTCCTGCGCGATCAATCTCATCTGGTCCTTGGACCCAGATTCTTCCACTCGCATAGTTGTAGTGTGCCGTACTAGTATGAGGCACACCGCCGAAGGGCATACCGTTTCTCTCGAACCACCAGTAGCGGTTGCAGAAGCGATCACGACCGAGGCACTTCGAGCGCTGGCAGTCAGTCTCCCGGAGATCATTCGTGTACTCGCCAATCTTCTCTTCGCAATCCATAATGTCGGCTTTCTTCGTCTCGATCTCGTCGATGAGTTTCTCGAGCTTGATCTCCTCTTTCGTGCGCTTTGGTTGAGATGCCTTCTCCTTCTTTGCCTTTTCACGACGCGCCGCTTCTTCCTCGCGTTTGCGCTTACGGTCCGGACCTCGTCTCAGTTGTATTGGAGGTGCCTCATCCTCTGAGCCTTCGCGCGAGTCTGATACGCCATTGGTCGCCGCTGGCAGATCGGATAGCTCCACATCCGCAGTTTGTCCGTTGACTTCAGATTCAGGTTTCTTCGCTTGGATCTCTGCCGCGAGCTCTTTGCGCTGCTCATCAAGTTTGTGTAGGTCGTCGATGCTGTTTCGATGTTAATCATGCGCACACTTCTTCGAAACAATGGCCACTCACATGTCTTTCTTCATCCTCTGTTGCTCGATCTTCTTCTTTCGCAGCTCCGTCATCTCTGCACTCATATCGTCGAGGTGCTTGCGCAATGCAGGAGAGCTAACAGCAAGCTGTGTGATGATTTGAAGCGCTTCCAGTCGAAGATTGACGTCGAGAGCGGTGAAGTACTGCTGCTTGGCTGTTTCGGCCGTTGGGTCCATGTTCATCGGCGCAAGAATGGAAAGAATTTTGTCGCAGAGGTCCTTCTTCCGCGGCATCAACGACACTTGATGCAATAGACCAACGAGAATGACCTGCCATCCACCTTCCTTAAAGTCGCGTTCCTTCAGTCGGTCTTTCCATGGTCGATCGCCCTGCATAGCAGCAGCTTGATGAACCTCTGTCGGCTCAGGCGTTGGCGTTCTGACTTTCAATGCAGCAGCTTCCTCTTTGCGAAGACTGCTTCGTGTCGTTCGGCGAAATTCCGGTTCTGGTGTTGGCTCGGCAGACGCCTCCTCTTCGTCCTCTGCCTCATCGTCGCTATCGCTTGGATCGAAATCTGGTAGTGAGACTTGAATCTTGCCTTCAACGTTGACAAGTTGCTTCAATACGGCACAATGTACCTCGTTCAGGAGCTCGCAATCCACGTCCGCGGATTCGAAGCGCATAGCTTCTGCAAAATCGTCCACGGTGAAGGAGTCCAGGATGAAAACCTCAGAGTGCACATTCAAGCTATCCCAGATTTCTAGCAGTGTGCCCACAGAGGAGATTTTGAGACCAGGATGCGCCGGCTCCTCTACTGCATCGCCAGAGGGCAAGTCTTCGGAGAAAAAATTTAGCGATGGGCGTGGCTGGGTGTCCTTGCGTGGCGGTACTTCTGTATCTTCGCACGGAAACTTGATCGGCGGAGGCGGAGGTGTCGGCACAACCTCAACCTTTTGTGGTGGAGGTGGCTGCATGGCCCCTGGAGGCGGCGGAAATGGATTCGGCGGGAAGCCATGCGGTGGCATCTGAATGACCATACCTGGAGGAAGCTGATGCACCGGAATCAAATACCCATCTGGGCCTTGGACCATCATTGGGATAGGCGTGCCATCAGGGGTGATTTGATATGGCACGAGAGTTGGATCGCCATTCTTGTGCAGATACTTGCCAATGTCTTGCTGAATGAAGCGATGGTTCTTGCCGCCTTTACCTCCTGGAGGTGGTCGTACTTCCAGCGGACGCTGCTTGCTGGCTAAGTAATTGAAGAAGGTCGTTTGGTCGATGGGCTCGGTGCCTTTCTGCATCGCCAGAACATTCTTCCGTTCTGCCACAATAGCTCGTTGCTGCAGATGTGGTGGGATCTCGGTTGGGATGTTGTACTCTGCAGCGAGATGTGGTTTGACCGTCCATGGTGCGCCGTGCCATGACTCTTTCTGTAACGCGCCCTTCAAAAACGATCGGAGAAGGAGTTTGGAGAATACTCGGCGATCTCGGTACATGTTCTCTCCTTCCACTTGAACGTCCATCGGCTCACGTTTCGCTGAGGGATCGCCTTCGACAGATATCAGATATCTTGACGTTGCGGGATAGAATACGCCGTTCTGATAGCGTTCGTTGAAGGAGACTTTCTCGCGCACGACACCGTCGGCTTTCTCTCCATTCTCCAACACTGCAATCACGTGCTCGCGTGGGAAGAAGTCTTGCTTGAAGGACTGTAGCAGTGTTAGTTGCGCGGACCATCTCATAGAAACACAATTCGTACATCGTATGTAGCCGATACTGAGATCAATTAGCAAATTGAACGACACATTTTATTGTGGAGGGTCAACGTACCTAAATGCTCGAGCCTGCCAATAACTGAGAATTGGACTCTCTTCAGTATTGGTTCTCTCAGTGCTTCTGGAAACACAATATCGAGCTGCCGAGCTTTCGCATTCTGTCGCTTGTCAGTGTTTTCCATGTCTGCCCTTGCCATAAAGCTCAGACATACCTCGCTCTCGTATGCATCGAAAAATGTCAGATTGGAGTGGCCAGTGAGCTCGCATGTGAAATCTTTCTGCACACGGCTCGTTAGCATTCCTTGCCAGATATCTCATCTGCGACCTCTCTGCCGTACCTGCCAGTAGAAATCTCGTCTGCCAACAGCTGTCAGTACACCTTGATCCAACGTCATGCCGAATGCATTTGACCTCACCTCTCCAGATACGATTCATAACTCGTGAATAGCTCGCCTGTCTGTGTAATCTCCCATAACTGTTGTCTCCGTGAGCCCCTGGCCTTCGCTTCATCACTCCTAGCCCATGCCTCCGAACATACCTCTGTGTTTGGCGCGAATTTGAACGTGGGATGTACCGGTGGGATCTCGACTTTGCGGCGCTTGAACATAACCTGGAGCGACAGTTAGTATACAGTCTTTGTGCTTCCGTGACCGCGAACATGCCATCTTGAATGTGGAGCCCTATTGTCCGCCGGGCAAGGCACGTCGGTCCACGATCACGTCTCTGTGTGGTATGCTCCTCGCTCTTTGAATCTTGATCTCCTTGTTCTCTGCTCTCAGGCTGACGTCTTCTCCTCGTGATCGCCCCGTCCAGTCTCCAGAGAACAGATCACCACAACGCGCGGCCAGGAGTATGCCCTCTCGGTGGTATACACGCCTCCAGAGTACGGTCTAGGATATCAAACGCGTCTGTACGGGATTGCGACGCGTCGCGGAGGCGTGTGCTGATGGGGCGTGGTGTGGTGGTGGAGAATGGGGAATGTTGTTGAGAGGATTGAAGCCATGGTAGGTGGGTGGAAGACTTTCATAAGAAGCTAGGCAATGGTGACAGAAGCGGACTGGGAGCATCGGCTCGGCACGCTTCATGCTAGTATTCCTCCTGCCAACACTCACGCCTGCACCATTCTTTGCACTTTTTGGGACCTTTACTACTGAACTATGTCTCTACGTATCTCCTCCGATCAAAAGTTTACAAAACTTCCAAAGCATCACGGCAATCTACTACAATTCATCTACGCGTCCGGATCTGCAGATATTCCCAAATGCTATACACGAATGCGCCGGCTCTTATATTGACATATTCAATCGATCGAATGTTCTCAAGACTACCACGACCGCGCTGGACCAGTCCGTAGCCATATCTCGACACGTTGTGGATTTTGCAGAGCAAATTGAGGAAAAATGGCATAATAACATCTGCAAAGAACCATCACAGGTCCTCACCTGAGCTTAACCACATTCGGAAGACAACGATCGGCGTGGGTCGCCGTGCCGCTCGCTGATTAGCTCGCTTAATCCTCCGCGATCAAGCAGGTCGCTCAGGCACAAACAGGGCGTGAATCGTCAGACGGATCTTTGGCAATTGAGAGAAAGTCAAAGACGGTGTTTGCGCATCAAAGTATTGTATTGTTAGGATTTGTTGAGGTTAGATCTGCATCGTGTATCTGTGCAGCCCACTCGGAATCCTGCTCTTTGAAAACCGCCCATCATATCGTACACAACCCCATCACCGTCCCATCAGCTGCCACTAACCAATGTCGTCACACATCTGTCGGAAACACCCCAAAAGTCAAAGAAAGGAAGCTCAGCCAAGAGCTTCCGAGATGTCCACGATCTCGAGGTCTACCATTTTGGAATGCCATACTCCGTAATGCATAAGACCTGGAGAGTGGTATGCCCTTCTTTTGAACGCCGTTAGTGACTCCAAAGACAAGAGAACGTGAGAAGCAGTAAATGATGAGATGGTAATTGAGTAGCGCGAGAGTGAGCAGCAGAGCAGGCGAGCGAGCGGAAATTGGCTGGACGAACGAGTTTATGCGCTGGCAACGGCAGCAGCAGCCTCAGGGGTCTGCTCGACTGGCTCAGCGGATGGGTCCTCGTCCTCCTTGCCTGGGCTGTCAATGGCGACCTTGACGGCAATCTCGCGGCCCTCGATCTCCTTGCCGTTCATCTCAGAGCAGGCCTTCTGCTGGAGCTCCTCGCTGGCAAGGGTGACGAAACCGAAGCCACGACCCTTGCGGGGCTCGTTGCGGGCCTGGAGCTTCTTGATCATGAAGCGTGGGATCGGGCGGAGGGCGATCTTTGCACCGGTTGGCGAGTAGTCCTTGAAGATCTCCATGAGCTGTGACATGTTAGTACGTGAATTGTCTCTCCAAGCACAACCCCAGGATATCACCCACCTTCTCCTCGCCGAGGTCATATGGCAGGTTAGCAACCATAACCTTGGTCTTGGATGCGACGCCATCCTCAGGAGGACCACGCTGCTTGCGCTCACGCGGCTCGCGTGGCTCACGCGCTGGCTTGGCGGCCTTCTCGCCCTCAGCAGCGGCAGCAGTGGTGGTTGCATCCTCAGTCTTGGTCTCTTTAGCCTTCTTGTTCTTAGTCTTCTTGTTCGTGTTGTCGATGATAGGGTCTACTTGGGCGGGTACATTTGTCGGTGTGCCGTTGGTGGCATCAGTGGCGCCTTCAGCACCGTCCTTCTGGGATTTGTCAGTACGATGAGACGGGAGACTCGCTGTCTGGGAATGACTCACGCGACCGCCGCGTCCAGCACGACCACCGCGACCACGTCCACGACCGCGAGCAGAGTTGCGACGGCGGGTGGTCTTGGTGCCGGAACCTTCGCCACCGCTGGTAGCACCGCCCTCGGCTGCAGCCTCAGGCTTGCGAGCAAGCTGGATCGAGACCTTGCGGTCAAGGATGTTCTTGCCGTTCAGCTCGTTGATGGCACGCTCGGCCTCGGATGGGGTCGAGAGGTCAACGAAAGCGTAGCCGACCGGGCGAGTGGTGCGAGGATTGACCGGGATAGAGACACCTTCGCTATTGCATGATTAGCGCTTGCTGGCACCAGATCTGGGACGTGTGGACGCTTACACAAGGTACTCCTTGAAGAAGTCCTTCAACTCTCCCTCAGTTGTCGCATAAGCGAGATTCCCAATGTAAAGTCGTCGACCTATGTCATGGGTTAGTACACTCATTATGTATAGCAGATGGCAGTGCCAACTCACCCTCAGCTGCGCTAGCAAGGACCTCGGCGCTCTGGGTAGCGTCGGTGGTCTCAGCTGGGGGATTGGCCACGGGGGCGGATTCGACAGCGGCGGACATGTTGTTGCTTGAAGTTTGTGTTTGGATTGATGACACGAGTGGTTGGTGTTGACTGTTGAACGAAAAGATCTTCCTGTAAAGAGCGAAGACCTTGGTGTGGAGACCGTGTGTAGGTGTTGAGGAAACTTGTTTGGAGTCCTGTGATGGAACCTTGGTCTTTTAGATTGATTGATCGAAAGACCGCCTGTTGTGGTGGGAACGGGGAGAGTAGCGGGTAGCTTAGTGCCCGAGATTCAGAAGTGGAGTTGCAGAGTGCTGGTTGTTGTCGATGACAGTGTTGTTCTTGATGTTGTAGGAGAGAGAAAGGGAAAGGGAGGCTTTATGACAGCGGAAGCATCTTTCAAAATATTGCGAACGTCCGTGCACGCAACCTTGCAGCCCCCGATCTGGACGGTGGCGCCTGCGGTTTGCTTCGGTGAAGATTGCGGCGAGTGGCTACGACCGGCACCTCCATTCTTCACCCTCCAGGCACGACGCGCTGTGCTATTGTATTCGTCATTGCAGGCACACCTCGACAATAGCAGCATCCACTTGCCTTCTCCGCCGACGGTCCGCTTGAAGTTAGTCGCCCCACAAGGCAAAAGGCAGGTGCGACTGCGGAAGTGCTATTCGGTGCCTGCAGCTCCTGCCCTGTGGTTTTGTCACACTTTGATATCGGCACGCGACTTCTCGCCTCGATTGTTCATCCATTGTTCATGGTCGTTGCCATTGCATTTGCTGGTCACCGTTAACGGACTCACGTATCCCTACCTGCTGACTCAAGCATATGTTGTTACAAGAAGGCATGATCCTAGCAGAGTCATTTCACTCATTATCATGGACGCAGATGCCGTTGCAAGGCGGACTGCATTGATCGCGTACGGCACCGAGACCGGAAACGCACAGGATGCCGCTGAAGAAGTGGCTCGTTTGTGCGAGCGACTGCGATTCAAGACGCATATGTTAGAACTAGATCTCATTTCTCTTGTATGTGGATAGCGTGAGTCCAGGGAGCATAAGTTGCGGTGCCAGTGCATTAAGCTGATGCGAATTCAATAGAAACAACTGCTTCAGCACACTATAGTGGTGTTTGTGATATCGACGACTGGACAAGGCGAACTGCCAGCCAATTCGCAAAAGTTTTGGCGACTGCTTAGAAGTGCTCGACTACCGCCGAACTGCTTGCAGAGGTTGCAGTTTACTTCATTTGGATTAGGGGACAGCTCATATCCACAGTTGGTATTCCTGACACGATCGCTTCTTCCGCCAGCTTATGCGTAGCGCAGGTTCAATTGGGCTCACAAGAAATTGACCAATCGTCTGCTGCAACTGGGAGCACAAGTTGTATGCGATCGAGCGGAGTCTGATGAACAGCACCCGGAAGGTATTGATGGCGCATGCATACCATGGTTGACTCAGCTTCGAGGTCGATTGCTAGAGCACTATCCACTCCCTGATGGGGTAGACGCAATTCCAGACGAAGTGCTTCTTCAGCCCAAATGGATACTGCAGAAAGTGGATGGTGCTGAGTACCCAGCTACGAATGGCTATGCCTCAGTACATCAGACGCCATTCGCTGATACCATCACCTCTGGAATCCCAGCGAGCATCATAAGCAATGATCGAGTAACATCGCCAAGTCACTGGCAAGATGTCCGTCATTTGACGCTGCATCTCGAAGGAAATCACCAATATGTGCCAGGAGACATCTTGACCATCTATCCTCGAAATTTCCCCGTCGATATCGACCAGCTTCTCAGCATATGCGGCTGGACGTCCATCGCTGACGAAAGGATCATGTTCGTGCCTACTGATCAGGACGAGCACGACCGAGATCCGGCTGGATACCCGTCAACGCCTGTACCATCGCTACAGAACTCGACTTTCACGTTGCGAGATCTCCTGACACGCCACCTGGACATCATGTCCATACCACGGAGGTCATTCTTCGCGCACCTTGTCCATTACACCAACGACGAGTTCCACGCTGAACGACTGAAGGAGTTTACTAACCCTGAACTTATTGATGAATTGTTCGACTACACATCTCGGCCACGGAGATCGATACTGGAAGTGCTGGACGAGTTTACGAGCGTGAAGTTGCCGTGGCAGAAGATCTGCAGTATCATTCCAGGTCTGAGAGGGCGGCAATTCAGCATTGCATCTGGTGGTGCACTCAAGCAATGCCCAGGTCCTGATGGACTCGGCATGACGAAAGTAGAACTGTTGATAGCGATCGTCAAGTACCGCACCGTGATCAAGAGAATCAGAGAGGGCGTGTGCACGCGGTATGTGGCGTCATTGCAGCCAGGTCAAGAGATCTCAGTGACGATGCAAAGGGGTGGGTTGCATCCCAAGGAGTCAGATATGGTCAAGCCGGTGGTCATGGTAGGGCCTGGGACGGGTGTCGCGCCGATGCGAAGTCTTATCTACGAGCGAGCCAAATGGAGAGAAAATAATGGTCAGGCGCATGTGGATGGGGCTGAGGATATCCTGTTCTTCGGTTGCAGGAATGAGCAGAGCGATTACTTCTTCAAGGATGAGTGGGCGAAATTTGGGGCTGAAGGAGCTTTGAGGACGTTCACCGCATTCTCTCGTGACCAAGTATGTCTAACGTACCCACTTCTTCTCAAACACTGGATCATGCTAACGAATGTCCTCTAGAGACAAAAAGTGTACGTACAAGACCTGGTCCGTCAAGAGTCATCGCGAGTGTTCAAAGCACTGGCCGAGAAAGGAGGCATGGTCTATGTTTGTGGCTCATCGGGGAAGATGCCGCAAGCCGTGCGCGAGGCACTGATCGAAGCCATTCAGAAGGAAGGGCAGATGACCAGGGCGGATGCGGAAGGATATTTCACGAGGATGGAGAAGGAAGGGCGGTACAAGCAGGAGACGTGGTAGATTAGCGCTCTCGATTGGTGTTTAGACTTTCTATATTTGCAGATTCCAGAGCTTGTCGTCTCTTGCGAGGAGAATTTAATCTCTAGAATTGGATGGTAGGATTAGAGATCTAGCTCAATGAATCCTGACCCATCGCCCATGCATGATCAGCCTTGTGTCCTAAGAAGGGAACCGCTATGCTCAATATGGAAGCAGTGGTCCGGAGGACGCCAGCGGCAACACCATTTAGCTTTCGACAACCACAATTCCACTGCACACATCGCAAGCACGCAATACAGAGACCCACGTGAAATCAGCCATAGAGGAACCGCGAGGTTGCAGCTTCATTGCTTGTTCCTTGACGCTCGACTCTCTCCAATCGAGACGACCACCACGATCCTCCGCCAACCACTCCATAAGCCAGCCGGAGACCACCTGCTTCGACACCCCTCACGCATTCACGCAGCGGCTTCATATCACAAAGGCACTTAGGAGGAATCGGGAAGCAGTTTGAGCTGTGGAGGGGTCACAGTAATTGCACGCAGGAGCGGGAGAGACCCGCACTGAGCGGCTCCGCTCGCCGTTGAAGGAGAGGACGCCACGTACGTCCGACCGTACACATTGCAGAACGCTACCGGCAGCACCACCCAGTGTTCGGTCAGCTGATTTGTCGAGGGAAGGTTGGGGAAAGTAAGAGGACGGCATGGACCCATCGAGCGCCGCCTTCACACCGCAGAACGACTACTGGCGACTGGAGATGCTCAAGGTGCAGCACACGCAGGCGGACCATGCAGAACGACTGTCACGACTTGAGCGCAGACAGGAAGACGACGCGAGGATGAAGAGCGTGTGGGGTACTTCGAGCCCGTTTCCGGGTGTGCTGAGCGGCACTCCGAATCAAGGTGAGTTGATGCATGGACACTCATGAGGCACGAGGACTGACGTACGCAATTTAGCGCCACTACACCAACCACCTGCAGATGCGTTCTCGGGCTTTGACGATCACGCCTCGCTCATAGGCAGCCTCCACCTCGATGCGGATGAAGAGCCACGGAGAGGAGGAGCGACGTCTCGTGCGAATAGCGTCCGATTCGACGAGAGCGCAAATCAGAGCCACTGGTCGTCGCACGCACACAGATCGTCAGTAGACCTAATACCAAGATCTGGCAGTAGTCTGAGTTCACACCCGATGATCGAGCGCACGTACTCGCAGAAGTCGGATGGACGGCAGAGCTCTGCGGGGCAGTCGGTGCATTCGGCGACGTCTGGCAGGGCTAACAGCTTGGGCATTGACACGCCATTCTCTGGGCTGGGCACGTCTCCAATGGAGGTGCCTGGCTTTGCGCCGGGACTGCTTGTGCTTGGGTCCGTGCCGTCCATCATTCGGTGCTGGTTGAATGATAACTTCAAGCACGATTCGCTGCTGTATGCAGCCGTATGCACAGGATCGCATGGCTCATATCTGGATGAGAGGCTGGTGACACAACTCGGATACTCAAATCAGATACGAGACGAGTCTGACAGGAAGATCAAGCTGCCCGTGTACTTCCCCGAAGCAACCACTCCAAACACACCCTCATCGAGGCCGGGCAGCCCTTCACCGCCACAACTCCCATCCATCACGGTCGACTTCACCGTCGTAAGTCAAGGCACAGACGAGAACGATAAGTCGATACAAATCTTCATTGGCAGTGATGTGTTGAGGGCGCACAGTGGAGACGTGCTGTTCTCATCCAACACAGTCACGCTGTACGATGATGACAGGATCAAGCTGTCCATACCGATGGTTCGACCCGAAAATGATCAGACCTTCAAGAGGTTGCGCATAACTAGTCTATCCTCGGTACCGTCGCATGCTACACGGAAGATGCCACCCCCACGTCAGCCTTCCCCACTAAACGGCTTGAGGCAGACGATCACGAATGAATCATCCACGCTGGACTCACCCCTAATGCAACCATCGCCTCGAGCATCGTTAGACGAGAAGTCGACACGACCGTCTCTGGCTGACGAGCCTGCGATCGGGTCGGGTCGGCCAAGTCTCGATGGGCGTCCACCTCTAGGCTACGATGGCAAGGTAGCCTCAGAACAAGCTCCGTCGACTTCTACGCGTTCCACCTCGTCGTCCTCAAACATTTGGGGCAGCTGGCGGCAAGGCGCTGATGGCGCAAAGCCAACTGGCGCAGATGGATCGTGGGCCAAGGCAGGCTCATCCTATCAAAGGCGTGAGCAAGGGATCAAAGTTCTTCGACCTACCAAACCGGCTTCGAGGACTGTGTCGGCGAACTTGACAGGTAGCGCAACGAGTCCGAGTCCCGTGGCTGTTGGTGGTGGTGCACAGTCGAGGTTCTTCCCTGCCTCAGAGGGAAACAGGAGGACAAGTTTTGAGGCTGATGCGGGACGAGAGAAGAGCAAGGAAGCGCCTTTGGGTTCGGCGAAGACTAAGTCTGCTAACCCTGTAGGCGGCGCTAGTGCCTTCTCGTGGTTGTCGAAGTAGAGTACGAGTGAGATCACTGGGCCTAGGGCATCACCAATGGTGCGTAGACTCGCCAGCGCGAGCTAGGCGCGTGCAGATGCAGCAGACACCATGAATGAAATATTCTGATTGTTCATCATTAAGCATAGCCTCTCTTCTGGGGGAGATGAGAGGACTTCTGGTATCAAGTTCCTCACCTTCCGATGCTGCTCAAATCCTGAACACCGTGCAACATGCAGCCTGACGAATCGCAAGACAGCAACAACAACGCCGTGCTCAACCAAAGTAAGCAGCAAGGAGACCAAAACGCATCCCAATCATCCCAATCCCAAGTGTCCCCGTCCATTCAATCACGACATGCAAATGCCCAAAAACTCCTCCCGCGAAATGATGCCATCCCCATCCAGATCAAACTCCTCAATCATGGCATTCAACTCCTCCTCCTGCAACCCCTCATTCAGCTCGCGCGCCACCCTCCGCAAATCCTCCACGCTGATCCCGCCCTTGCCATCCACATCGAACAGGTCAAACGCGCGATTGATCTCGTCCCTCGGATCTCGCGCCAGGATCTTGGCCGCCATGATCTGCTGGAATGATTGTAGTGGGAGCACCAGCTTTGTGGGTCCGGCTAAGGACGGCGCGCCACCTTGGTTGGGTATTTGAGGACCTTTGGGTCTTGCCGCTGCGGTGGGTCCGGACGAGTTGATGGTGTTGGCGGGAACGCCGTGCTGGTGCAGGATACTCGTTATCTCGGGTTTGGGCAGGTCGAAGCCGAGCGCTTTCATGGCGACTTTGAGCTCGTGGTAGTCGATGTGGTTGTCGCGGTCGAGGTCGAAGAGTTGGAACTGTCCGTAGCAATTAATACCTTCCTTCCCTCCTAGTAAAGGCCACACATACTGCCTCGTTGATCTCCTCCCTTTGCTCCTCACTCAGATCCTCTATCCGTGGCGGTGGGAGCTGCTGATGCGCCGCTGCCGCCGCCGCCTGCTGCTCCCGCTGCAACCGTTCCCTCTCCGCCCTCTCGCGCTCCATGCGCGCATTCTGTCCCGTCGCTGGGTTCGAGGCGCCGCCCAAACCACCAGGCGCGCCTGCGCCGCGATTTAAGCCTGATGTGTATGGGCGCATAGGGAGAGAAGGATTCGCCATGGGCGTGTTGGTGTGCAGCATTGGTGATCGTCGCTATCGCCTGAGCTATGTGTATGTCTGTGTGGGGAGAGCGGAGGAGACGAGACGAACTGTGCGGCGTGGAGGTGGTGGGCTGCCGACGCGCTTTGTTGCAAAGACGCGCCGCATTCAGCTAGGCCGGATGCGGTGGGAGCGCTCCACCTTATCGATTGAGGTCGGGTTTTGTGTGAGGACTTTCAGCTCTGACAACGACATTCTTAATTGTACTTCATCAAGCCTGCGATTTCTATGCACTTCAAGATCACTTGTCTGAGAGGTAATGTGAGGCGCTGATTGTACCGGCGAAATTGATTGAGACCGTGCGGCCGCATTACGATACCAATGGATGCCATGAATTGAAAGAGATATTACATTGGAAGCGAACGAGCTTAGCGACGCGCATCTGTGAGCTCAATCGCGATTGTATTATGCTTGGAAATGTTTCAATTTCTGAAGCTGAACATGCAGAATGTTGCCGCGCGGACACGAGGATTATTGCTTTACACAATCCAATCTCGAATATACTGGAACCTGCCACACGCCCCTCCCATTTTCCTCTCTGCCAAAGCTCGCCGCCAAAGTCGGTACGCGCAGTCGGGCGATCCATTTCGCGACAAATCTCAGTAGCCAGACGCCAAATCGACTCTCAGGCATCACAAATCGAAAGACTCCTGGCCAGATCTTCTGGAGCTGTTGGGAGAATGGACGCATGATGCTTTCGTAGCCATCGAGGGCACACCTCACATCCTCCAGAGATGGCTGCGAATCCGGGATCTGTGCAATCTCACCCGCCAGCAGGTAAGCGCCAACCAGTGCATTTGTCGTGCCCATCCCAGTCGGCCCAGGACAAGACGCAGCATCGCCAAGTAGGACCACTCGACCGGAGGAGTATGTGCTGGGCTTCACCTGGATAGACTCGGAGCAGTAGAAGTACTCGCTATTCTCCATTTCCTTAGCGAGTTGCGGCGCGATCCAGCCGGCATCTGCGAAACGATCTGTCCAGAACGCCATCTGCTCCTTGACGGGCAGGCGAGGCATGCCGTGAAGAGAGGCCGAGGCGTCTCGAAGCTGGAAGGCGGCTTGGCCGTTGTGGAGGCGCGTCCAGAATACTCGTCCTCCTGGTGCGTGAGTACCTCTACCGAAGCGCGATGCGCTCTCATCCACAGGTATGTTCCAGTGCGCGAGATAGATGCCCATATGGACGAGAGGGTCCTCGTATGGCGGGAGGATGGCTCTTCGTATGCGTGAGCCCTGCCCATCGGCACCGACCAGTATATCATACGATCCACTGCCACCGTCCGAGAAATGCGCCGTCACTTTCTTCTCATCCTGTTCAAAATGCTCCACCGTCTTCCCAAACACGTACTCCACCTTGTCACATGTCGCCTCATACAGCACCCTAATCAGATCTCCTCGCATGATCTCAAACTCGCTGATAAGTCCCTGCCCACCCTTGCCCGATTTGTTCACTGGGAATTTCGCCACACTCCTTCCTTTCTGATCGAGCATCTCAAAACCATCCTCCTGAACTGTTTTGCGCCGTATCGCTTCGAGCAGACCCATTCGCTCAGCAATGACCAGACCTTGCGCGCGGAGATCGATTTGGGCGCCATGGGCGCGAAGAGCAGGCCATCGCTCTACGATGGTGATGCGGTGGCCGAGACGGGAGAGGAAGTATGCTAGAGATGGTCCTGCGATGCCTCCGCCGCAGATCAGGATGTTGAGAGGCATGCTCTTTGTACTATTGTAGAGTGCTACCAGTGAGGATAAGGCATTGATAACATGGAAATGCTAAGCTTGTCACTAGCAAAGCTTGGTTGTCTTGGGTCTTCCATGCTTCTTAAATAATAGCGCAAGCATCTAATCTCGATGTTGTGTTGATGCTTGCCGGGCGGATCGATTGCTCCGTGTTGTCTGCTGGTGGAGAAGCCCGAGTGCTAGCGTCCATGTTTTCGGCGCCGAAGCATTCTCGTCTTCTGTCGGGTCTGTCCATCGCTGCCCATTTCAGCCTTGATCAACTTTACATCTGCATTTTCATTAACACAAGAGCTGGGATAAGACATCCTTTGCGATCCCTTTGCAGCAGACATTGTAGAGTAGGTAGACGCGAAAATATGCCTCGCGCGGAACTGGGGAGCTGCAAGTGCTGCGCCTCGGTGTTGAGCCGCAGCGCTGTACTTGGATGCGGGTATATCACTACGCATCCTATGCAAGACTCTCCCAGAGATATGGAATACTTCTCCGTTTATTTGCTGGAGGTAATAATTGATACGGCTGCTGCTACACTTTAACAGTCATGCTTCGAGCCTTTCGGAAGTCCTTGGAGAAGAGGACATCGAGGTCACTCCCCCCAGCAATTTCAGATCCTCCTTCTCTGCCTGCGACAACAACCACCGAGGACGAGCCTGACCCGAGCGGAGAGGAAGTGGTCGTCTCACATTCGCAGACTTTCGCGTTGCTTGAACTACCTCGAGAGCTTCGAGATCAGATCTACGAGTACTACTTCGATGAGTTCGCTTCCGAGGATGGACGGATCCCCGTGCCTGCATCCACCAGAGACATCCTAGCAATACTCCAAGTGAGCTCACGAATCCGTGAAGAGTCCCGCCAGCGCCTATGCGGACGCTATCTGCTCGAGTTCAGCGATCTTCCCGGCATGACCACATTTGACCGCCGTCAATTCTCCGACATGAGGATGATGGTCGAATTGCCTCTGAAGACGAAGCATGCGTTTCTGGAAACACTGTATGATCTGAAGGATCACTTTGCGAATCATCTTCTTGAGTATGATCGATTGTATCATCTTGCGCTTACTAAGAAGCATAAGAGTGAAGCGCGGCGGATTAGGATACAGAATGAAAGGATAGATGAGGTGATGGAAAAGGCGAGGACAAGGCTATTACACGGACACTTGAGGATCGACGAGAAAGATCATTCCGAGATCACCATCGTGCAGACTCAGCGGCACTATCGGATCACTGGGCAGAATGGCTGGACTGTAGATCTGCATGTGGCAGCTCCGGGGACGATGCAACAATGTGCGCTGCAACCAGCGTGGGTAAGACTCGAAGGACAGCTGGCGCACATCGGATGCCTGTGGCTGAAGGGACAGACTGGGGATCAAGCCGTGAGGTCTGTGATCAAGAACAGCCTGCAGAGGGAAGATCTTGATCACACTTTGCACTCCTTGGGACTTGGGAAGCCGAAGCACTCGGTGTATGCATGGGATATGGCGGATTGTCACTGGTGAAACATAAGAGCAGAGAAGTCTATACCCGGTACTTTCACAAAGAATGCCATCGAGTCCAGACATGAATGATTTGAGGGAATAAGGCGCCTTGAAGATATTGGGTCTACTCGTGGTTTTTGTCTCCGACTAGTCGTCGAACAAGATATTTGAGACTGCGGTGATTGATGTGGGGACGCCCTGAGGATACAAATATCTGTAAAATCTTTGAGACTTGGTTGTGCTTCAAGAATGCTTCCATGAAATTGTGACCTGGCGAGCACGGACCGAGCCGTGCTCTGCATCGTCAAGTCTGAGCTTTTAGTCTTCGATCCCCCTGCAGCCATTCTTTTCCATCACTCTCTAATCGAGTCTCTCGCTAGAATTTCAGAGTTTCGATCGAGACAGCTCAATCGCAGACCTACAATTGAGGAGCATCGATACGCGCCGAGGTGGCACATCTCTTGGCGCGCCTCCTCACCGCTGTATGACGCGATGCGTAGACTCAATTATGGCCGCACTCGCGTCTTTGCGGATGTGACCGAAGATGATCAATCTTGAACATGGCATGGCGTGGGAAGAATGGTGCCGTCACGCGAGCACTCTCTGTGTGGTCGCCGCTCAGCCATGTCCTGCTTCTCCTGGGTGAGTAGTCTACCACCATTCGACATGCTCGCAGCGCGATGACCGCATTCGGCTCCGGAGCTGACCACTGCGATTGCAGGTCTGAGTTTGGTCACGTACCGTGTTTATGTGGCAGGGTCATTGATACTTCCTCGCGCACCAGCTGCTGACTTGCGGACTCAAGCGGAGTCCTTTGAGGAGAAATGCTCGAAATTTAGGCCTGACATTGCAGATGCAACCTTTGAGCTCTCTGAACATATTGCAAAGGATGACCAAGTCGAGCTCAAGTACAGAGATGCTACTTGCGGAGGGCCCGGCGTCTCGAGCAAAGTGCAGGACGAAATATGCCGCGTAGCATTGTACGTGCCTACGTCTCACCGATCTGGAATCCACTTCGAGGCATGGCTGCCCAGGTCTTGGAACAACAGATTTCTTTCCACAGGAAATGGCGGAATTGCAGGGTGTATGTCTTCGTCACGAATGATTGCTCTCCGTGCCCATGATCTGATGGCATGCAGGTCACGATTACGCAGGGCTCGTCTATGCTACTGGTCACGGCTTCGCAGCCGTAGCGACGAACAATGGCCACAATGGCACAAGTGGCGAGCCATTCTTCCACAACCCGGACGTCTTGCATGACTTTGCTGACCGTGCTTTGCATACTGGAGTCACCGTCGGGAAAGAGATCGTCAAGCAATTCTATGGCCAAGAGCACAAGAGGTCATACTTCCTTGGATGCTCTCAAGGAGGTCGTCAAGGTGTTGCAAGTGCGATGAAGTTTCCTGGCGACTTCGATGGAATCGTTGCCGGTGCACCAGCTCTAGACTTCAATCACTTAGTCTCGTGGCGGGCATCATTCTATCCTTTGACCGGAGCTGCAGAATCGAAAGACTTCATCAGAGCTGACGTGTGGTCGACTTTTATACACAATGAGGTTCTTCGGCAGTGTGATCACTTGGACGGTGTACTAGACGGCATTATTGAGTATCCGGATCTATGCACGTTCGACCCCAGCGTGCTCTTGTGCAAGCCTGATGAGACTGCTGGCCCTACTTGTCTTAGTGACCAGCAGATCGGTGTCGTGCGCAAGGTCTTTGAGCCACTGAGATACACAGACGGCTCAGTCATCTACCCGGGCATGCAACTTGGCAGTGAGCAGCGGGCTATTGATCGCTTATACGCGGGAAAGCCGTTCACGGACTCTCGCGACTGGTTCAAGTACGTGGTCTATGGTGATCCCACATGGGATCCGGCTTCATTCACAGTGGATGATGCTCGCAAAGCGAATGACCTGAATCCGTTCAACATCCGAACATATCCCACACCACAAGATCTGCAACCGTTCTGGAGCAAGGGGGGCAAGATCTTGACGTATCACGGCATGCAGGATCAGCAAATCACTGGACACATCACGGGGCAATGGCTGGAATATCTGCGATCGCACAGTTCGGATGAGGAGCTGCAAACCTGGATAAGATACTTCCGCGTCTCTGGAATGTTGCACTGTGCCGGAGGTCCTGGTGCATGGATGATTGGCCAGACCAGTGGCGACGTAGGGTATGAGCCACAGAAGAATGTGCTGGGTGCGATTGTAGACTGGGTAGAGAATGGCGACGCGCCTAACGTGTTGGAAGGCACAAAACTGGTGGATGAAAGCCAGACGGGCACTTCTGCTGTTCAGTTTACACGCAAGCATTGCAGGTAAGATGGTGAAGTCTTCTTCTCACACAAGTTCTGACCCTGATGCAGATATCCTTTGCGAAACCACTATATTGGGCCAAGGATCAGAGGGAAGACGCAAATGGAAGCAAATGGTCCTCACCCAGCGTCCTCGAACGCTGAGGACTGGATCTGCAAGTAACGCTGTGGACTAAAAGTGGACTTGAGGAGGCGGAAGCTGATGTCAATTGTCAAACATGCGGTTCTCGTGAATTGTAGTTTTATGAAAATCTGCAAACCGAAAGAATAATACTGCAAGATAGTTCATTGTCGTGAAAGCACTAGTATAGCTGGCCCCACTTTTGTCATGTCGCGATCTCGAAACAATCGCGAACTAGACATCTCTTACCTAACATATCTTTCGAGACATTGTCTTTGAGGTTATCTGCCCCAAGGTCGCCCCTCTTTTGATTGCCTATCTGTAGTCCTCCGCACTGACATTAGCTAAGTCACTTGAGATGAGTGCGACTCAGGTCCCTGCCAAAAAGGGTAAGTATGCACATCATCGGTACAAGCTGAGAGAAAATTCGTTAACGAGATGACAAGCATGGGCTTCATTGATCACAAAGACATCATACTTGCCAGGACTACTTGCTCTGAACCATTCGTTGCAAAGATCAGGAACGAAGTACCCGCTCGTCGCGCTCTACACAGATGAGTTCCCTGCCGAAGGTCATCGTGCGCTGGATTTGAGGAAGATCCCTAAGCAACGAGTCGAATACGTCCTACCCAGCAAAGGAAAAGACTACACACAAAGCGATGCACGATTTGTCGACACATGGACGAAGCTCAGCGTCTTTGGAGTACCGGGCTACGAACGATTGGTCTTGCTCGATGCTGACATGATTGTTCGACAAAACATGGACGAGCTGATGGATTTTCCACTGGACGACGCAAGCATGAAAGCGGAGGGAAGTAGAGTATTTGCGGCAAGCCATGCGTGTGCTTGCAACCCGCTCAAGAAGTCTCACTACCCGAAAACGTGGATACCGGAAAATTGCGCCTTCACGTCTCAGCATGGTGAACCAGAGAAGGCGCAAGTAGAAGGCGCGCCTTCTTCGACTGGAGTCTCGATGTTGAATTCGGGCCTGTTGATTGTTGTGCCTTCTCCAGAAGTGCATGCCAAGATCACTGAGGCGATGCTGGACGACGGAATTTCAGATTACATCTTTCCTGACCAAGAGCTGCTCAGTGTTGCATTCAAGGGCAGATGGGCGCCATTGCCATATATTTACAACGCGTTGAAGACTCTTAGGCACGACAACGTTCACGGGGCTATTTGGCGAGACGACAAGGTGAAGAACGTTCATTATATCCTGAGCCCAAAGCCATGGGACAGCAAGCGGGAGGAGGTCACTGAAGAAACAGTGAACTGGTGGTGGGAGATCAACGATGAGCGGATAGCAGATGAGAAGCAATGTGGTATTGAGGATGAATTTCAGTGAAGCCTCTCCTAATCAGCACGTAGATTGAGTACAGACCCGACAAACACTCCCGCCTTCGTCTGGTGGGAAAAGTACAGTATGACTTCGTCTAGCAGGAAAAGTACAGTATGACTTGAAGCCTGTAAACCCTGACCTCACAAGCACTGCAATCGCACTGAACGCTCAGATCTGTACAAATGTTCTGTCTCGTCGTTTTTCTTATGAACAGCACACTGCCCGCGACTACGTAACATGATACCAGGAGCCGACACGTTGGGTGTCTTTCAGCCTAGCAAGTGATATGCTGCCAGCCTAATCATGTCGTTACTGGCCATATCAACTCGATCTTCTCCCCAATCACTTTCGAATTGAACCACTCAAGAATTTTGATCTCGTCTTGGACAGCCGTTGCACCTTGCAGTACATCTTCCAACACAATGGCTTGGACAGCCCAAAACAGCTCAGCAGTTGCAAGATTCCTGGCAATGCACTGTCTTGGACCAGCACCCCATGCAAAGAAATCGCGAAGCATTTCCTCAGAAGGATTTGTCCAACGCTCGGGTTGGAAGGCATGAGGGTCTTTGAACACTCTGCCATTGAAATGCATTGAGAAGGCGGAGACGCCGACACTGGTCCCAGCGGGTATCGGCGGGAGTCCAGCCACATGGAGTCCAGTGGACGGCACGATACGCGGGAGTCTCGTAGGATTGGCCATCGACAAGCGCAGACCTTCTTTGATCACACCAGCCAGATAGGGTAGCGTCTGCGGGTCTGCATTCACATTCCCAGTAACTTCCTGGCGAAGCGTTGCATATGTGTTGGGCTGACGAGCCAAATACCAACAGATGGTGGCCAGATTCATGCCGGTTGAGTCTGTGCCTGCAAACATCAGATCCTTGCACTGCGCGATGGTCTCCTCGCGACTGATGCCGGCGTTTAGCAGTCGTGATTGATATGTTTGGCCGCCACTGGTGTCATCATTCATTGCCTCGTCCACAATATCTGACACGAAGTTGTCCACGGCAGCCATACTGTGATGGACTTCGGGCCCTTCGAAACGCTCTTCCCACATCGCCAAGAAGCTGAACACACGTGTCGGAAGGTAGAAGAATCTACCGACAGCGACAAATGTGTCCACAAATTGACTTGCGCTCAGCTTTGCCTCCATGATGCCATTGTACGGTTTGTGGAATAGATACGCGGTGACGGCGTCGATCGCAAGACTGCGCGTGATGTTCAGCAGATTCATAGGCTTCCCTCCAGATTGATCTCGCTCGAATTTCATCTTCTCGACCATGCGTTGCACGCACTCCTGCACAAGAACCTTGCCTTCTCTGATGCTATTTTGCGCAAACATGCTGACCACTGCTTTACTCCGCATCGCTCGGTGGGAGGAATCGAGCGCTGAAAAAAGTGTGTGGAAGTCATCGATATCAAAGTTCACATAACATTGATTCTTTGAGAAGCCGCCACTCTTGACATAGATGGTGTTGATGGCCGCGCCATCCGATATGTCCACCTCGTTTGGAGCTATTCGCACAACTGGCCCATATTGTTGGTGAAGCTTATCGATGATTGTCGCTTCGGTCCCGTGGTAAGACAAACTATACAACCATAGCGAGCTCAACTTCGCTCTCAGAGGGCCAGGAATATGAGCCAGAGGGTGGAAGTAGAGGCGATAGACCGCTACTGACACAGTGGTGATGAGTATCGCGCCGAACAAATTGAGCGGCTCAAGGAGGGTAGCGATAATCATAGTGATCTCGCTGTTGCAGTGTTCGCTGCTTGAGCAAAACGAGAGCCAGTTTCTGTCCCATCGTGCGATAGTGTCCAGTCTATGATCTTAAGCGTTGTAAGCTTGCTGTTGATAAGGTCATCGGAGCTCGATCGGCCTGGAGCTATCCGCACTCGGATTTCAACACCGACTTTCTGACAGGCCTCACTCTCTTACTCTTCTCATCTAGTCAACTCCTGCCATTTTGCGAATGAAGTGCCCCTTGGACCCAGCTCGTTGATAGCGAACAACAGCTAACATTATCGGCGCTGGACGTTTGCTGATGAAACCTGTCCCAGCCATGCCATCTACCCAGATGGCTCGAAGCCTCAACCACACGACACGACAGTGTAGATGGCAAAATCAAGAGCATTGTACTTGAGATCAAGTCGAGATGATGGATTTCATGGTCTCTGGTATCCCGTCGTACAAGTCTGATCACGTTGAATATGATTTCACGTGCCTTCACACGTGTGATGATCATCAGCGGTCACGCTCCGTGATGTGTCGCACAAAAACCTCACGCCTAAGAAAGAAAATGCCATAAGAGCCAGCAACATGGACGCATGCTACTCATGACTGAATATTTTCCTTCAGGTCTCTGGAACATCTTGGTACCCTAGCAGTCGGCCTTTAGCAGGATGATCATTTGGTCTGTCTCTTAAGCCTACCCCATGGCGGCCTCTGTTGTTCAGGCGATCATCTTGATCTCTCCAGGACGCAACGAAAAGTCACAAGCCACTGAAAATGACAGCAATTCAGTCTGACGCAACTCGGACTGTTCTCCTTGTACTGCTTTAGAATCCTCCCAATGCAGCCCGGTACACACTCCCACACCGTTACACTCCCACACCATCATTTCTGTCCCAGTGCCAGGGCAGTCCGTCTCCATGTCAGTTGCTCAGCCATATAGCTTTGCTGCTGCCATAACGCTGTCTTTACTATTCGTTGCATGTGTATACATTCTTCAGTCATACTCCGACTCTTCTAACAGCCAAGACACCACAGACCCTTCGAAGATCTACCGAAATCTCGAATTACGGGTCGATGCGTCCCAAGATGAGATTCGATTGCTCTACCTGCACCCCGGCAAATGGAATGACGAGCTTGTCTGCACACTGAAGGCCGTGGAGCTAGGCAATAATCCGCACTATGTTGCTCTATCTTATGCGTGGCACGAGAAGCAGCCGTCCGCGGATGCGATCAAAAAGTCAACATTTGGATATGTCAATATCTACAGCTGGTGGACTCTCCTCATGCCCAAAGGAACGCGGAAGAGGCTCATCAAAGTGAACAATGGGAATCTTGGGATCGGCACCAATCTCGAGCTCGCCTTACGACACATGCGTTCCGCGCCTGGTGGCCCAACGATCGCAGTATTCGCCGATGCCATCTGTATCAATCAGAGGGATCTTCACGATCGCAGCAGTCAAGTCACGTTACTGCGAGAAATTTATCGGAAAGCTGCGAGAGTGGAAGTCTGGCTTGGTGCAGAGAAGGTCTTTGGTCCGGTCTCTGCATCTCAGGCGGCCTCCATGGCGAGCAGCTCCAACCTCAGCCTAGGTTCCACCTTCACAGCCCAAACCACAATGCGATCGACGAGGCGACATGATGATGATTCCGATACTGGCAGCAGTAGTGATGGACATCAGCCGTCTAACTTTGAACTGGAATTTGCGACGTATCAAAACGAGCATGCACGCGTCTCAGCCTGCGTGGACGACTGGTATCAATACTACAGCAGGCCAAAGCTGTTTCGAACCGACCCACCACCGAACTACACACTAGGCTTTGTCTGCATGATCTGGCTTCTGGCCAATGATGCCTTCAAGAATTGCGACGCAGCGAAGAGATCGAGGCTGACAAAACGTGTACCCTTCCTCGCCGACCCGACACGCAGAGTGACCATCGAGGTGTTCTCAGAAATCATGAACCGGACTTGGTGGAGCCGGCTCTGGGTGTTACAAGAGATGACGATCGCATCGGATCTTGTTGTCAGGTATGGTCGCTTTGTGATACCCTGGGATTTGCTCTCAAGAGCGTCGAAGAACCTGCTTCATCACATGCACAGCACATGTTGCTCTGAGGAGTTCCAGAAACTCGGTCGCTCTGACCTCGAGACGTTGCGGACTTTCGCCCACGAAATCGCTGTTCTTGATCGCTGGCGCGCCCGCTGGAACCGAGATGCCGAGTCCTCCGCGCCACGAATCAGCCTGCTGCGTCTAATGAGAAAGTTTGGCGACAGAGGGACTTCAAATCCACGCGACAAAGTCTATGCTCTCCTGCCACTGGTGAACTATTGGGGGCGACCCAAGGTCAATGGGCAAATGGCTGCCAACTACGATCTCAGTGTCTCCGACGTATACAAGAAAGTCACCAAGTCATTACTGTCCATGGAAGAGTCTTTGGACCCTCTGATTGGCATTCGAAGGACTGGACATGCCTCGAGCAGCATGCTCCCTTCTTGGGTGCCGGATTGGTCAATGACAACCAATGCAGATGCAATGGTGGAACGAGCTCGGTTGTACAAGGCATCTCGCGACATTCCTCTCCAGTTCCGGACTTTTGGAAAGAACAAATACCTCGAGCTCCATGGCGTTAATCACGATACTGTGGTCTTGGTTGGTGACATTATGCCGTTTGACGCTCACTTTCCTAGTCATGCTTCTTCGAGAGCCCAAACAGCCTTCCAAAATTGGAAACATCTCGCGAGGCTTGCAGACGAAGGAGCACAAAACTATCATCAATGCATACACTCGAGCGCCACTGGTCGACCCGAGTCCAAACTTCTCGCATTCGTCCGCACTATGTGCATGGACTCAATCTATCTTGACCGCGAAGATGATGGTTACGATCTTGAAGTCAGTAGCCAATGCTACGAAAGAGCTTCACCAGCGTTCAAGGATCACGTTGATGGCTGGAATGACCCTCTTCGCGACAATTCTGTCACAGATGATGAATCAGATGGCGGACTGATACGAGCTCTCCCGTTTACGCACAATCTCATACCTCCCGGCACAGAGGATGCCGAAGATCTCTTGCGACCTCTCGAGCACAGTACTGTTCCAGGGCAGCGTGAGGCATACTCGATGGATCGAGCTGTGGAGACTGCGACTGCCTCGCGCCGATTCTTTGTTACAAGGAAAGGATACTTTGGACTTGGTCCGCCACAAACGCGACGTGGAGATAGTGTCTTCGTTCTCTTCGGCGGGCCAGTACCTTTTGTTCTTCGCGATGCTGGCAAGCGCCATATTCCGGGGTTGGACGTCAAGCAAGAGCAGCCTCATTCCATTCAAGCTGGGAAGGCAGTAGAAGCCAAGGAGCGCGAAAACACCCAAGAGTCGGTCGTTGGTGATGGTATATGGCACGAGTCCGGTTCAATGCCTGGAGACTTCGATGATCTTGCTCAAGTTCAGGATGCAAATGGCGTGGAAGAAGTACATTCTCAGTCAGGAAGAGGAAGATCGCGGGCAAACTCTTTCGATTATTTCTCAGGCCCGACTTTCTCACCCGACGGTAGCCTCATTGACGAACTCGCCACGCGCAGACCGGGCACTTCACTTCAGGTACATCGGACTGCTCACGGTACGTTTGCACAAACTCTCAGTCAGTGCTACGAGCTCGTGGGAGATTGTTTCGTGCACGGCATCATGGATGGAGAGGCCACAGTGCGGAGAATAGATGGAAAAGAGGAGGCCGTGCAATCGGAATCTGTATATCTAGTCTAGATTGTCTCGGTGGATATCATTGCGCTTTTTCTTTTGTCACATGCATAGCGTCGTTTCAGCCATAGTTGGCAGACCTGTACTCAGCACTTTCTATAACGTCAAGCATAGCCCTCTCATGAACTTTCCATGAACCACGCTTCTCAGTTGACTGCTTCACCGTGATCTTGAACCCATTCACGATGGCACCGTTGCGATCCTTGACAGCTCTCTGGACCTCCTCTGCTGTCGAGAAGTCGACAAACGCATACCAGTGGTTCTCGAATAGCTGAGCTACTTCGTCCTGCGATGGGATCGCTTTGCTGATTGCGGTACTTTGGAACGAGTCAGTCTTGCCCTCAATCTGAATGTAGAGTAAACGTAAACATACACCTTGTACCCCTCAAAAATGGCATCGACTACCTGTTGCGTTTCCCATTGGCCTTTGGGCTTTGACAGGCCCCCTAGGAATACACGCTGGCCATTCTCTGCAGGTGCGTGCCAGTGCTCATGAGCCTCGTCTGGTTGCTTGTAGCGGTCAAAGGCATACTCAGTGCGCCCGAATGCTCGATTTTTGGAAGGAACGTAGTAATCCGCCTTAATCTGTCTACCCAGGAAAAATCATTCCATCAAGGTCATGAATAGCTCTGGCAGCTCGACCAGCGCTTCTGACCTCGACGAAGCAATATCCTGGATTGCGGCCCGTGAATGGGTCAACAGACATGTCGACCTTTTCGGCTGGGAATTCATGATCGCTGAAGAGCTTGTAGATGTCCTCTATCTTGACCGCGTAGTCTATGTGGCCAACGTAGATGCGTCGTCCTTCTTGCGTAGCTTTTCTGGCCTGTTGCTCTTCCTCGTCTGCCTTTCGCCAGATCATGTCATCTTTGCGCTCGAACCGACCCATGTCGCCAATATGATGGAGGCAGCAAGCATGTGTGATGACGACGGCACTATCATGATTGCCGGCATGTTAATGTTGCAGGACATTATTAGGCCGATGTTTGTCGTTGAGTTTTATTCACGGTGTTTCCCGGCCGGTGGTGTCTTTGTCAAGCTGCAAGCAACCGGCTGGAATGCTCAACCCATCCTCTGTTTCCGACGGATCCAAATTTCTTTCACCACGTCTTCACCGCCAGCGCAATCACGCACCTGCACCTCCCACAGCTTCAGCTTGTAGGTTCCGCGATCAGCCTGCCCAGAAAACAGATCGAAGGTCCAGCCATGCTTTGGGCACGAGATTCCCGCCGATAACGCAATGCCGAAATCCTCGATGTCGAAGGGCGTCCCATTGGATAGAGGATATGAGGAGTGAGGACATTTCTTGTTCGCGCATAAGCTCAGATCCTTTTCGTGTTTCCACTGAAGGATTGGGAGACTCACATTATCGATGGCGTGAAACCTGCCTTTGTACTGGAACACGAGCACCTGATCACCCTTCCGTAATGAAGCATCCAATTGAGCCTTTGGATCGTCTGAGAGCTGAGTTGCCTGACCTGCTCGATCACCCTTTTCTGGCGCGAGAAAGACTTTGCAGCCGTGAAGCCGCATGTTCTGATTCTGGCAGTCTGCGAGCACAACTTCTCCAGAATCTCTGATATTCGGAAAGTCTGATGTCTTGCCTACGCAGAACCACTCGTCCCCTCGTCGGGAGGTGGAGATGAACGGCTGGAAGGTCATCTTGTTCACAACGCTCAGGAATGGGCTAATTGACGAAACACACACATGCTCAATTTCAAGTCCACGATCATGATCGAGATTGTGTGAAGGTGTGTGTCAAAAGGTCTATGCAAAATGGAAGCTTTATCAGGATTATAGCGTGCTCTCAAGAACGCATGTATATTCTCTAGCCATCGCGCGACTCTCAATGCACAAATTGCAACAAGCAGACCAGAACACCACGCTATGCACAAAAAGACAGCCGCTTTCTCATTCAAGCCTTCTTGCCGACGCCTGCCCTAGCACGTTTTACAGGAGGTCTCAGCCCGCTCGACAGATCCAGCGATACCGTTGAAGGCGCAGGAATTCCGCTCGGTGCTGGAATCTTGCTCATCTTCTTCGCTGGACTGCTCAGACCCACAAACATCGTGTTCTCCTTGCCCTGCAGCACAGGCAGACCTGAGCTTATTCCACCGAGTGATGAAAGACTCGGATTCAAATTGAGCTTCTTGGGTGGCTGAAGCTTGCTCTTCTTTGAAATCGTGGTCACCTTCTTGTCCTCCTCTGCCAAAACAGGCGCACTGTCCGTCACTATATCTTCGCTTGACGGAGCCACTGCGAGAGATGGAATGCTGCGCTTCTTCTTCGCATTCGCAGTGGCGTTCGTGGCGGTCTTTGCCTGCTTCTCCTCCTCGATCTCATCTGGCATTTGTACAGCTTGAACGATCTTCTTCGCAGGCGTCCCGTTCGTGCCACCGAGCGTCCTCAACTTCCTCAATCGTGGTGTACCGCTCCCAGCTTTCTTCTTCGGCTCGCCTTTGATCGTGCTTTCCTCGCTTGCCCCTGCCACGGCTTCCGCCTCAAGGTCGGCAGTCGCAGTGCTGGTCGCGTAGTCAGCCAACTGCTCGCGCCATGTGACATTCTTGACTCCTTGCTTGAGCAGCTTCTCAACGATTGGGGAATCACCATCCACAACCAGTGCCAACGATTCGAGCTTTAGCTTTGCCAGGCGTTGTGGCGCAGGAATCGACGAGCCCTTGTTCTTCTTGGTGTTTCGACGAACAATGTCAGCGAGTTGCTGTGCTTCCGTGCGATTGAGATTGACCTTCTCGCCGCCATCAGTGCGCACTGAAATCTTGTTCGGCGTGATGCTTTGACTCGAGGTCTGGGGCAGCTTCGAGCGGGTGCGGAAGCTTCGTCGTCTTGGAGATCCTGTCTGGTACTCTGACGATAGCTCATCCAACTCTTCGGGGTCTGCCGTGACCTGAGCCATCGGCTGCACGATCGAGCTCGTGAGCACTTGGTCAAGATTGAGCGTGCTGTCTTGCGCCTGTCTCTGCGGTGACGCATTCTTGTCCTTCTCTTCCAAGACTTGTCGCGGCGAAGCGAGCGCTTTGCGAACGACATCCGAGTCGCGTCGGTTTTCTGAGATCTGCTTGTCCTGCAGTGATTCGCGCCTTTGAGCAGCCGTGGACTTCTTCTCTTTACGCTCTGCCATTCGTCGCAAGAACGAGCTGAGCTTCGCTTTGTCGTCTTCCAAATGTGTGAATGCGTCCGCGCCTGCAGATGGTATAGTCCCTGTCGCGTCGAGCTCCATCGACAGCTCATCGGGACTGTCTACTGGCGAGTCATCCACATCTTCCTTGAGTGCCATGACTGCATCTGCTGATTCAGGAGACAAAGCCTCTGTTTCATGATCTTTCTCTAGGACTTCCAATTGAATCTCATCGTCTGTTATTGTGGCAGCCAGATTGTCGTTCTTTGCGAGGAGAGCGCCTAGATTAACGGTTTCGTCGTTCAGAGAAATGGCAAATGTTTCGCTCGGATCGATGTCTTCCTCTCCCTCGTCGTCTGCCCCATCTTGAGTGTGGGGCTCGGGCTCTTCGTCAGCCGCTACGATCTCATCGTCATCCAGGCCGAAGATGTCGATTGAGGGATACGAGACGCTTTGAGATTTTGATTGCTCCTGTTGTGGAGTCTGCACGATTGGCGTTGAAGGCTCTTCGCCTGCAGTCGCAGGAACAGGAGTCTGAGAGGCGACCGAGTCCGATAGCGTGGGGTACTGCACTTCGTCCTGCTGAGGTATAACCTCGTCCTCCAGCACACTGTCGTTCAATTCTTCGTCTGCTGGCTTCTCCATCTCGATCGCTCGAGCCTGCACAGCTAATGGCAGCTTCTTGACTGGAGAGATGGAGAAGTCTGCTGGAATTGGCTCGAGACCAGCTTCAGTGAGCAGCTGGGCTTCGGCAGCTTCGCACATGGAGTCATCCTGGTCTTCTTGCTCGTCTTCCTCAATTGCAACAGGCGCTTCATCAATGATCTCTTCTTGCTGCTCAGCCTCCGGCGCGTCGACTTCTTTGAGACCTTCTTCAACAACAGCAATGGCGTCTTGCTCTGGATGTTCTTCATTCTTCGTGGGCTCAGACTGCACGTCTGCTTCTAGGGGTGCCTCAAATACTGGCGTGATTGACGCGTCCGCAATTGCGTTCGATACAGGTTTCCCTTCAAAATGCGTTATTATGTGTTCCAGCCACGAAATCAAGAGCTGTCGACTCACGCTTGTAGCCACTCTTCCGCCTCTCATATTTCGTCGCGCTGCTCTTTCGTCGTCCGCGCGTACTGCTGGCATCGCCGCCACCCTTGACCGGACTAGCAACTCTCGCCTTCTTGACCACCTTGACAGGTGATTTCGCAGTGATGTCCTCCCTATGCTGGTCATTCGTCTCTGCATCTCCGCGCGCGCCTGGCTGAGATCGCAATTGGTATCGCTTCCAGACTGTTTTCGTCTTGCCATTGTCGTTCTTTGCCTGCGACGGCTTCCTCTCCCACGCGCGCGGCACTTTGCTGAGCGGTATATTGGTCGCGTCGAAAGCCGTTGCCTTCGAAGGTGTCCATGACGCAGTGAAAGCGCTCGAGCTCGGCGGCGGCGCGTCTAACGATGCTCGATGTGGATCCATGGTTGCTGGGTTGGTATACTCGCGTCGAACAGCGCGAGATCTACCAGATGATTAGTGTCACTGCTGCATAGGATCGGAAACGACTGGTGGAAGGCGCAATGGTGGTGGTCGCGTGGTCGAGTTCTGGGTTTGGAGAAGGCACGACTGGGGCCTTGTAAACAAAAGACCTGCAGGTGCAGACCGTCCTCGGCGGCACTTTCCGCATCCAGCTAGTCTGATTCGAGATGACCACCGACGCGCCTCTCAATCTCGACCACGCCAAAGCGCAGTCATCTTTCATCTTCTTGATCATGTAATAAATGTATGCTCCAGC
This sequence comes from Scolecobasidium constrictum UM 578, assembly GCA_000611715.1. NCBI lineage: Eukaryota > Fungi > Ascomycota > Dothideomycetes > Venturiales > Sympoventuriaceae > Scolecobasidium > Scolecobasidium constrictum. Next base: position 88,846 of record AZYM01000148.1, read on the forward strand.
ATCATTTCGATTTAAGTCACCTTGCTGCCGAGCCCGGCTTGCCGTTGTAAACCGAGCAACGATGATCGCACCAAGAATTGGTACTGGTAGCTTTGCGCCCTAGTCAAAACATTTTCGCTCCACTTTCCGAGTAGATGCAGCATATAAACCAGCATCTCTTTCTCGATACCCAATTCCGTTGATTTATGTTGCAAAAAAATGGCTACTTACACGAACCAGCCGTCTCAAATTGAGCTCACTGAGCGCGATGTAGATTCAGTCGTGACAGAGCGTGGACAGCCGATCGTGTACCAGCAACTCAAGCGTGCAGATGGAGGAATCCATGCTTGGAAAGTGCTCATAGCAGCTTTCTTTGTTGAAGCCCTTCTTTGGGGTGAGCGGTTCCATGACACCAGAACCATTTGATTCAAGGCCGCTAAACGCAATTGCATAGGCTTCCCCATCTGCTTTGGTGTGTTCCAGGAATACTACTCCCACCAGCCCGAGTTCGAGGGTCAAAACGTAGCTTTGATCGGCACACTCTCGCAAGGACTCATCTACCTGGCCGGACCTATCGCGGCTGCAGCCGTCAAGAAGTTCCCCAAATTCCAACGCCACTTCATCTGGGCAGGATGGATCTTTTGCATCGTGGCGCTGGGCACGGGAAGTCTGACTGACCACCTTGGAGGACTGATCGCGACTCAAGGTCTTATGTATGGTATTGGCTTTCTGACGCTGTACTGGCCCATCATGAGTATGGTGAATGAATGGTGGATCGCAAGGAAGGGCTTTGCATTTGGGTTCATCATGAGCGCTGCCGGTTCGTGAGCACTTGATTACATACCCGTGGCATCTTCTAATCAGTCAACAGGATTCTCAGGTGCCATCCTGCCGTTCGTTTTTCAAACCCTGCTAGAACGCTACGGTCACAAGACCACCCTAAAAGCCATCTGCATCGCCATGCTCATCCTTACCGGCCCACTGATCCCCTTCTGCAAAGAACGACTCCCGCCCAGTGAGCAAACCACCCTCGCGAACATGGATTGGGCCTTTCGGCAGGATCTCCTCTTCTGGACCTACAACATCTCAACCATAATCCAGGGATTCGGTCTTTTCTTCCCAGCCGTCTTCATGGCGTCCTACGCCACAGACATCGGCCTGAGCAACACTATCGGAGCCCTCTTACTCTCCGTGCTCGCAATGGCTCAATTCGCAGGACAATGCGCCTTCGGCACAATCTCAGACAAGAACATCCTCTCCGTCACCGTCCTCGCCCTCATCTGCTCCATCATGTCGGCACTGGCTGCCTTCCTGCTCTGGGGTTTCGGGCGCTCACTCCCGCTCCTCCTCGTCTTCTGCATCGTCTTCGGCTTCTTCGGGTACGGGTTTAGCTCTATGCGTGCGGCAATGGCGAGGCAGGTCACCAACGATCCGAATACCATCATGGCTTTGCAGGCTATCCTGAGCTCGGGGCTAGGATGGGGCAATGTGCTTGTGGGGCCCATCAGCTCGGTTCTCATTCGTGGAACTGCTGATCGAGGCGGTTACGGCATCTCGCGGTACGAAGACGTGGTGTACTTCTCTGGCAGTTGCATGTTGGGCAGTGCGGCTATACTGCTTGTGCCTTATTTGCGCCGACTCAAGCCGGGAGTCTAGAAGATGGTGCGAAGAAACAGTAGATACTGCATATTTGCCTTAATCTGGGGTGTCAGAAAGTCAGGAGAAATGTTCTACGGACCTAGATCTCGGGAAACACACATGTCATTCTTCCATTTAAACTGGGTATCGATGAAGCAAGAATGAACGCCATCGCTATGCTGCATCGCCATGTCTCGTGATCCCACCTGGGATCTCAGCGCTCATTATCACTGTCTGAGCATGCTCAGATCCTCTTCCGGGGCACATCCGATCCTGTTATCAACGTTGCCCGAATCTCAAATCTGCTCATGTCCTCGCCACGTCATGGGATCCCAACACACACTCAACGCAAATGAGCATACTCAAATCCATTTCACCACTGCTCAGACCCCACAGCGCCCTCACTTCTTCCTTCCCTTCCTCTTTCCCTTCTTCGCCGCTTCACCCACCTCCACCGTCCCATCTTCCACCTCCTCACCCTGCTCCTGCAACTCCCGTAATTTATCGCCTCCACTAATGAAGAAACTCAAATCGCGGTTCTGCTCCTCCAGCTCCGCCTTCTCCGCCTGAAGGCGCTGGATATCTCCGTCCCTTGTGGCAAGTATAGCGTCGAGCACCTTCAGTCGCTCGAGAAGTCCTTCGTTGACGGTTTTCTCTTCTTTCCAGTCTTTGGCTAGTTTCTTGGCTAGGGCGTCGGTCTTGGTGGCTTTGGTGGTTGAGCGCTCCAGATCGCGTTCAAGCGTTTTTATACTCGTTTGCGCTTCTGCGGTCTGAGCTTGTAGTTGCGCGAAAGCTGAGCTCATGTTCTCCAGGGCAGCCGTAGCTTTCTCGGCTGCTGTAGTAGCTTTACTCGCCTTCTCGAGCGCGCGGTCAAGTTGGTCTTCGAAATAGGATCGTTGATTCTCAAGCTGACTCTGCAGGAGGTACGCGTACTCATTGCCCATAGCGTCCATCTTCTCTCTGGGCACCATATCCGCGCCCATAGCGCTCATGCCACCATCCGCCCGTTTGCCATATGCTTCAGGCAGATCGACCATCTTCCCATCTGCTTTGTTCTGGATCAGTCGATGCACGTAGCCGTCGCCGACGTAATCCCACACGTGCTGAGTGGCAATGTCCATGGCATACGCGTGACCCGTCTCCTCAAAATGCGCAAAGGCATGCGCAGAATCATAGCGTCCACACCCCACATTACCGCAGATAAGGCAGATCCACAGGTTCTGATCTGATGCACACACGCTGCACGCATTCTCAGTATCTGACGGCGTGTTGGGTGCTCGTAGCGAGCCGGGCGCTGGTCCATTCTGAGTATATCTGCAGACAGGACAACCAGATCCGCGCCACTTAGAGAGACAATCGCAGTGGAAGACGTGTTGGCACAAAATGGTCAACAGACCGGTTGTCTCGTCCATTCGCTCCAAGCACACCGGGCATGTCGGCAACTCAACCAGATTGGGGGGAGGCGGGGCAAGTGGGCGAGTCGACAATGCCGCAGCCAAACTACCGTCGCCGGTTGCAGGCGCCGTAGTCTTCATCGACGGCTGTGTCTTGGGTATGAACGGGTCGTCGCTCATATTCGGAAAGCTCGCTGGCTGCTGCTGAACTCCATCGCCACACTGAAAAGTAATGCTCTGCACAAAGACGACATGCGCGTACTCCGGCTCCATGCTGCTGAACGCTCGCCCATTGTACTCCTTGAGCCATTGCCTCGCCTTCTTTGCCTCGCGAAACTTCATGAGAACCATGTAGCGATTCACTTTGCTCGTGCGGATCAGTCTGAAGTGGCTAACCTCCTCGTGTGCTTGCTCGCCTGCCCAACCAAGCAAATCCGAAGGCATCATGTATGATGGCACGGCGAGTATACACAATGTTGTGCAGTCGTCCTCTTTGAACGTAGTTCCTGCGTGTGCCGCGCTCAGTTTGGAAGCGTAACTGTCATCATCATACAGGCCAGGCGTCTCCTCAGCATCGCGGTATAGATGCACCACGCCATGTCCGATTTCCGTGTTCTTCGGATCTGCGGGGATGAATCGCGCTCTTGTTGCCAGCCCACCACCTCCGCTCGAATCCGCAGATGTATTTTGCGTCATGCTCTTTCCTCGCGGTCGGCTTGAGCCTGCTCCCGCCATTGTGCGATCCATGTCTATACTCTCGATACTGATCGGTCCGTAGCGCCAATCTGGGATCCTGAAAGGTGCTGTCTTCGCGTTCGATTTCCGAAGTGGCTCAAGCTCGGGGTATGAGCCTGTTGTATGTCAGCCTTCGGGATCGTAGCACTTGCTGTCTTTGCTGCCATTCAGAAGCACCGCAACTAAAATATGCACAGATCCCGCTCTTACCTTCATACACATCTGTATTTGCCCTTCTATGATTCGGTCGTTTCGGTGGCGACGCTTTCCACGGGATTGTACCATGCACTGGAAGCTCAGAGAAGATGTTCGTGCCTGGTGGTGGCGTGTAGTCGTTCGTACTCGGCGAGCTCAGCTCAAATGTCAAATGGTAGAAGTACGACGGCTGCATCTCGGATCATACAGGACATCTTGAAGATCATGGCATCGTCGAGTCGTGAAAGATTATTGTAGTTGTGGAGCGACAACCTACTGCAGGTACAAAGTCAGGTAGATCTAGCGTGGCGTCACGGTGGCTGAAGATGCGGAATGACTTCCGTGGTAGCAACATTTCTCGTCAGAGGAAGGTGAAGTGTGCAGGGCTGTTCAAATGTTGGTATTCATTGTCTTGCTGCTAGTGGTATCATCACAGCTTCATAGTCAAATGCCAGTCCCATGCGCCGGCTAATTTTGAGCAACCATGCCATATCCCATGCCCATGCAATCACGAATCTTCGATCAGAACATTTAGATCTTGATCGCGCTCTCAAGAGCCTTCCTCTTCTTCTCCTGGCGGGCGTTGGCCTTGAAGCCCATGATACCGCCACCCCAGTGTCTCCTACTCTCCTCGTACTTGTCGGTGTAGCCCTCCTTGATGGCAGAGACAAGCTTGGACAGCTCCGACTTATCCTCCGACTTGACCTCAGTCAAAGCAAGGACAGCAGAAGTCTTCTTGTGGACCACAGTGCCGAGACGGGACTTGCCCTTGATGATGGCGTATGGGACACCCATCTTGCGGCAGAGAGCTGGGAGGAAGACGACGAGCTCGATCGGGTCAACGTCGTTGGCGATGAGGACGAGGTTCGCCTTCTTGTTCTCAATGAGGCCGACGACGTGGTTGAGGCCGTACTTGACGGTGTATGGCTTCTTGCTGACATCCTCGCGCTTCTTGCCCTCGGAGATGGCGGTGGCCTCCTTGGTTTGGCGGTCCTTCTTCTCGGACTTGGTCTCTGGGCGGTACTTGTTAAGAAGCTTGAAGGTCTGAGCAGCCTGGTTGCGGTCGAGGCTTTGATACACATTAGACTTGACAAACAATACGTAGATGTGAGAACACATACACGTTCTGGAACTGGGCAAGCGCAGGTGGGACCTTCAGGCGCATGGTGAGCACCTTCTTCTGGCGCTGAAGGCGGACATATTCGGGCCACTTGACGAAACGGCTCAAGTTGCGCTTTGGCTGGATGTCCTGGCCGATGCCGAAGTTGCGTGGGCGCTTCTCAAGGAGAGGGTTCTGCCATCGACTGTTAGCAGCTCACGCGGTGCACAGCAGTGGTAGCACATACCTTGGCCGTCTTCTTGCTGGAAGAGGACTTGGAAGCCAGAGGCGCCGCAGCGACCTTCTTTCCGCTCTTTGGTGCCTACACACAGGAAACTGTTACCACATTGTCCCATTGGCGGTCATTGAGGGATGGGGATTCCAATAAGAATTGGTCGCTCCTCTCCGCTCTAGCTGAGCAATGCCGTGAAGCATGCATGCAGCAAAGCCAATATCTCTGATTGCCTCCTCCGCTGCCATGAAGTATGACACTTCAGTATGATGCGTGAAACCTGGTCATAGCTGGTGGGCTCGCAGGCTCACGGCATCAGCAGCAGCATTGTGCGATCGGTCGCGGCGGAGGCATCGTCGAAGAAGCGAGCAATCCTATCGTGAGGATGCTGATTTTGGAGTCTTCATACCATTGTGTATGTTTTGTGGCGATTCGTCGATTGTCGAGTTCGTTGTCGCTGAGAGGAAAAAGTTTTGGTGGTCGAGCATTTCGCGAGAGAAGTGTGCGCTGCTGCCAAGGCTGCACTCGCGCGCTTTACTACACTGGATCTAGCGTGCGCTGCGCTTATGTAATGCAACCTGTCTCCACTACCATCAATGGCACCAAGCTTGCTGATTTGCAATCAGCTTGCCTGTCAGGCGCCCATGTGTCGAAACAAGAAGCATGCGCAAGGCTTCGTCTGGAAGCATGAAGAAGGTATTGGTTCCTGCCCGGCACGATGAGAATGCTGTTGCAAGCACCTCTCGTAGCGAAGCATCCTCATGACTATAATGCAAATGCAAACCCCGACTCAATCAGTGATTGCATGCTTATGGGAACTTTCGACGCGACGACAAGATCTTTGAAGTACTTACGCGAGATTTCAACGAGCAACCTTGAGGTATGGACCGTGGAGGCCACTAGTCGTGCAGGTGAACAGCATCGAGGCCTATGTAACCGCCAATCAGCGAGATGCACGACAACAACGAGCTCTGCCGAATAAGATCATGCCCATGCTATTTGTACTGAGGACAATAAAAGAGTAGTCTGCGCATGGAGGATCGTGCTACTCGAAATACATCTTGAACTTCACGGCACCATGGACAATTACGCACAATGGATGGAAATGCAAGCGCTGGTGCAGGAGCGCTATCCAGACATGCCCTACGAAGAAGCTTATTTCAAATTCCTCCTCGATCAGAAAGAGGTGGCGGAGAAGTACCTTCCCGCAATTCTGAGCCAGTTGCAACAAGCACCCGAACTTGTGGAGGCTTATGGTGTATATGTTGGATCACCATCGCTACAAGCCTGGGGTCGAGTCGCCGGTCTTTTTAGACGGTATCTCCAGTCGATCAATACAAGCAGTGCAGTCGGTCAGAATATCACCGTGGATAACGCAACCGGAACCACATTGGGAGCTACCATCGGACAAGCTGCAGCCAGTAGTCCAATAGGCGTGATGGCCGGTGGGCCCGAGGCGACAGGGACTAACACTGGGAATGCGACCATCGAGGACTCGGGATTCGTGGCCAAGAATGTCGACGACATCCATGTCATTGGGAAGTCGCTCGTTGATCGTCTTGATTACTACAGACGGTGGGCGCAGACTGTATCCGCCATTCGAATCGCTCAAGAATACACGAAAATCAAGATCTTGTCTGATATCAGCAACCGTATCGCAGAGAACAACACCATCGCGGTGTCAGGGAGCGGAGGCTCAGCTGGCTTTGCTCAACATGTTTACGACTTCATCAGGGGAGAGATTGATAAGATCGGACATGCGCAGAGGCGTGCACATCGCATCTTCGTCTTCAGTCCAGACACAAATTGGTATCCTGCGTTTCATCGGCTGATTAGGCAACATGCTCTGCCCCCAATCTTCTGCGCCAAGTCGGATGATCTCGATGCTTTGTGTCCATACATGCTGGACGTACGAGAGCAACTAAAGTCCGAGCTGGAAGTAGAACAGGATGTGATTTTCCACCTGCTCATTCCCTCGTGGTACTGCATCTCCATCAAGGAGCCTTTACACTTCCCAGACGCCCTTCAGCCTTTGCAAGTGGTGGCATTAAAGCACAAAGGGAAGGCATTAGTCGAGATGAACCTGCCTCAGGCCCCCGCGGGTATGTTACGCGGTGTTGCAAACGTTCTGGATCCCAATGGTTCGAACAAACTAGCGAGTTGCGTCTCAGTGGGCACGACTCTTCCGGTTGTCGGTTGGGGCGTCAATGGCGTTTGCCTTGCCGTTGGAGTGGCAGTAGGCAGTGCAACAGGACTGGGTATGCTCATCGGAGCTCCAATTTGGGCAGCTTGCTCAATGCCAGCGATGATGAAAACGGCGCCGATGATCGAGGACGCCGTGTATGATGCGCTTTGTGAGGAGCCTGCAAGGATCCTAGGCTCCGATGACCGTCTCGAGGAACTTCGACCACCATACTGATAACGCCAAACCATTATTATACCGGCAATTGTTGACCCATCTCGATACCACAGCACTTTGTTAAGCAGTAAACTCACCAACCCGAAGTTCGCCACGGCCTTAGCCCATTTCAGCATTCTGCATATTCTCACACGTCGTCACAAATCCAAATGTGTTCTCCACGTTATACTCCCAAGCCTGCTGCCCAAATGCCGGACTCGACGTTCCACATCCATCCTTGAGCAGAATGCAATCGTAGCCCAGACAAAATGCATCGGCCAAAGTTGTGCCAACACACTGATCAGTGTTCACGCCTGCAAAGAGCAGAGTGGTAATGCCTTCCTTCTCCAAGTAAATCTGAAGTGGTGTCTCGCCACCCCAAAGACCAGAGATGCGAGTTTTCGAAATCAGCGCATCCTCCGAATTGCGAAGTGCTCGAAGCGGACCATAGATATCGGCATTCCACATACTGCTGAACAAAAGCCTCCCAGCATCAACTTCACGCTCGCAGGAATCAAGAAGCTCATGTTCAGGAATCGCCACTCGTCCAATCTCAGCTCCGAAGCCAGCATAAGGTCGATCCTCACGGACAGTTCCATGTCGATCAAGCAAGACTGTGTGACCTTCAGCAGTGCGAGCAGGAAATCCAAAGCACCTCTCGACGGCTGGCGGCATCGTCCACAGATCCTCCTCTGCGAGCCCCCAATTGAGCCAGATGACTTGGATGCCAGCTTCTCGTGCAGCAGGTATGGCATGCTTGATCAGCTTGTCGCATGCTATGTGGCCTGCACCGCGACTTCGTCCCAATGCTTCTGACAGGAAGTAATTCTGCATATCAATGACGACGAGTGCGGATGTGGATGGCCCTATCTTGATGCGTGCCCCAGTCGAAACATTGATACTGAGGCCGGCGGCATTTTCATCTTTGCTGCGTGTGAGGTCGAAGATTCGTTCGCCGTCTTTTCGACCAGAGAAGTACCACGCATTGGCTTCCGATCCTAGTGTTGAGTTCACATCCATCTTTTGACTCGTCAAATCATGAAGCATGGACCGCGATAGTTGTCAGAATCTTGTGGAGAATACTGTAGCCCTTGGATGCTATCATCAGCGTTTAGTTCAAGGATAGACCAACGAGCCATCGCCAGAGTCAAAGGTCACCACAAAGTCAGTGGCAATAAGGAAGACGTAAAGGGCGACGCGAACTTCAGTGTTGGTGAAGGAGATCAAAGTTGTGTTTAGGGTTGGTGTTGACCTCATCAGCCCAGTCTATTTTTGGAATGCAATCGGAAGCACTCCGTTGACAACCACAACGTTTTCTCCAACTTCGTCGAGGGTGCTCTCCAACTTTCAAGAACATTGTCTGGACTTTATGAGACTCAATTAGGCGGCGAGACAAGATGCGATCGGCACAGTGCCGTTCGCAACGAGCGATGCCACTACAGTGACCCAGGTATCGCGATGAGTTCCCACCTTCCCCAACGCAATGTGCCCACTTCTTCACTTATCTCTTTGATCTGATCCCCAAGCATAAGCTGTTGTGCTCACTCTCCAAGCTCGCGAGTAATGGCCTTATCAAGATCAAGCGTTCCTTGTGTGCCTCCTCCTAGCGAGGATCGACTCGCTAAGTATCATCCTGGCAAACACGAATTGGGTGGAGATGAGCTGAAGACTGGGGTATCAAGGGAGAATATTGCGATAATAAGATATGTCTACGGAAAGCCTCCTATGCTTTTTGATGATGTAGAGACCACTGTAGTCGCTCGCTTCGCAGTCTTCTGCGTACTATTGCTTTTGTCCATCCACGTCTTTCAGGATGCGACCCACACTCGTTTTGAATGCTTCGTTAATGTTCGGTCTCGCCTCTGCGCAAGCAGTATGCGATGATCCGACTTACTCTTCATTTCTGCCATTGTCAACAGACACGGCTGCTGAAAGTTATTGCTCGTCATCATTCCCCATTGCGCCATCTACAGTCACCACTACCATCGATGCAGTGATCGTCACAAGTACTGGTGGCACGACGACGTCCGAGGTCACAGTCGCTACGTCGACCGTCATTGAGACGGCTGGTACAGCGACCCTCACATTCACCGTCAATGCGGACGGATCGCCTGCGAATAGGAAAGCGAAGCGCGAGTATGGTCTGGTCGATGCAACGCCTGGTTCGCGATGCAGGAGGAGGAGCAAGAAGCCATCCACAACAAGCACAGCGCATGAGCAGTCGTGGACTGGTGAACCTTCGCTCACGTCTGCGGCACACTCCCCCTACTTTCAGTATGGCTCCAAGTCCTCGGCAGTGGCACTTGAGTCAAGCTCTTCCTCAATGAAGCATCCCGGCGAAGGTCATACCAGTAGATCTTCGAGGTCGCGAGCTAGAACCAGACACGCAAGTGCTTCGACGAGTCCCTCGCACAAGCCATCAAGCTCTGCTGCAGATGCTTCAAGTAGCTCAAGCTTAGTGGCGCCGACTTCTAGCAGCTCAAGTTCAGCGCTCATCGTCTCGAGCACCTCTAGCTCAGCTGCCGTTGCCTCCAGCACCTTCAGTTCCAGCTCAACCTTCTCAACATCAACGCTCAGCAGCAGCAGCAGCCTTTTTCCGCCCTCAACAATTTCTTCAACCTCATCGACGCCGTCCAGCTCATCTTCGATCGATCTGCTTGATCAGCTCACAACGCAGCCATCATCGTACATTAGCACCCTTTGCTCGTGTATTCAAACTCCTATCACATCAACGATCACAGCGACACCAACCTCGACATCTGTCACAATAGAGACCATCTTCACTAGCATCACTGCGTTGACGACAAGTGCCACCACGGTGACCGTCTCGACCACGACAACACTGCCGTCGCCGACCCCAACATTCACGCTCGAACTTGTCGCTGCGCAGGATGCCTCTTTTGTTGGCAACAGTCTGAATTGGCCTAATGGTGTAACGCCTACCAAAGGATATGCCGATACTGTATTGACATTCCAGAGTAGCGGCCTGATATTTACACTTTCGGACCGCTCAAGTGGCGTTCTGACATTTGAGAATGGGTGGTCGGCCTACTACTCAACCACAGAGCTAGACAACAGAGGAGCCAGTCCTGTTCGCGCAGCTTCTGAAGAATGGTATGATGCTAACTTCGCGAGCTGGGAACCGCTGCAGTGTACACTCAGTGGCCCCATTACAGTTGGCGCGACTGGGACATTGACTTGCGGACCACCAAATTGGAACCAGCTTAAGATGACGACCGGCGAGCCGAATTTGCTTCGATTGTGTTTCGGATGCCTGTGGTGGAGTGTCACTGTTGGATATACGGTTGTGTCTTGAGACTTTAGTGCGCCCAAGTTGATGTTTTGGTCATGTTGGAATTCGTGAACCGAGCACGCGCTTTAAGTTAGTACTTTGTAATGTCAACATCAGTGTTATTAGCGCAGAAACCTGTTCAGAGGATGTCCGATATTTGAGCACAGTCGCCTGGGATCGCACCACACATAAGACCGTCCTTAGTCCTCTTGTATAGCGTTGATGTGCCCTTAATCAAGAATCATGCTCCAGCTCTCTGCTTGTAATGTAAGACGTCTCCTTTTTGAGGATAACGGCTCACTCGCCGTGAAGCGCATCTATTGGCATGCAAAGGAGTAGTCATTCCAACGAAGCTTCTGATAGAGGTTTGACTTGCTCGAGCACGTTACTTGACGCAAGCTGTCTCGTGACTTGCCAGATCGATGTGGTCCACGCCGAGGAGAGAATAGGCGGCACATTTTGAGTCTTGGGTCGCCACGCAGAAGTGAGCTCGTGAATCGGAACGAGATTCCAACCGCCAGGAACCTGTACGATCCTTGAAGATAATGCAAAAGCTTGGGAGTGGGATGAAAGGTGGTTGGTGTTGTGCGCTGCAGGTCCATGCGTTTACGCGCCCATCTCGGCCACTAAGCTGCGAGACCCACAGGCTAACCACATTAGTCGGACCCCTCCAACCAATCGACCTCGAGAACTGCATGTTGCGCATGACACTTTCACCGCAGGCCAGCGACAAAGCGACAAGAGACGTGCGAATTGAAGAGACCCTCGTCCCTTCACGATGGCCTCATTCGTGTCTTTCGCGTTTTCTCACCTCTGCAATCACCTCTGGCGTTGTGCATCTCCTGATCAGCCGGACTGAGATAATCCATCGTGCTCACCACCATATAATTCCCCGCGCATGCACTGATCATATCGTTTCCCCTTCTCTTCCCTAGTCTCGCTCGGATCGAGAGGCTCAAGATGCTGCGAGGGACATCACTCTTCTTGCTTGCAACTGCTCCGCTTCTCCTGTCGATCGCAAACGCACAGGGGACTTTCATCGTTACCACAAACTCGAAGACAGTTACTTGTACTCGCTTCAAGCAGACTGGCTTTTGGGACGTCGATATCCAGAACTGGTCGTTGCCGCCAGAGTGCGGACCACCCCTCGCATACGGTGCGATTCGTGACAAGAGCAAGCTTCCAGCACAGATTGCGGGACTCGTCGGCGCATACGTCTTCTTCCTCGTTGCGACAGGCTCATTACTGCTGACGTGGGGTCGTCGCATGCGAAAGAAGGTCGAGGTTGCGACTGGGGCTCTCAAAGAGATCGAGATGGTCAACACAAGCAATTACGGTCTGGCCAGTCCAGCGGCTAGCCAAAGGAGCTGGAGACATCCATTCAAGGGCAAGCACTTTAGCGGCTCAAGCAGCACACTGCCAAAGAGTCCAGGCATCGAGTCTGTGAACAGCTTCGACGAGCGTGTTCTGCAGCGAAATCGCGAGACTGCGAAGCAGGATATGGACAGGCTATACGCTGCCGTAGCTGCCCACGAAGAAGCACGACGATCACAACAGACGATCACCAAGGCAGAGTCAAGAGACTCACTGCGATCAACTGCTGCTGATTCTATTGTAACTCTACCAAAGGCACCCAACGAAGGACGCAAAAACTTGCGAGTGCAAATCTCGGAAGTGCCGCCACGAGAAATTCCCAATGGTCCAATCTCACCACGAAGTCCAGGCAGCATGCATTCACAAGGGGCTCCAAAGAGTCCTTACCGCGCTATCTATCCTCCATATCCATCACCAGGTCAATTTAGCTACACCAGCACGAATCCACCAATCACGCCCGTCACCCCAAGAACGCCATACACTCCAGGCATGCAGCGAGTTGAGCTGCCAGATGACATGTATCCAGCATCGCCACCACCCAAGCAAGTCCGGATGCAGATTCCACCTCCGAAGAGCTCAGACTCAGGATCAAGCAGCAAGTCGAAGAAGATGCAACAGCTCAAGAACTTGCGCATTGGCAGCACTGAGGACATGAACGCCGAGGACCGACAGCCATTGTCGCCTTCGACACCTGCAGGTGCACCAGCCGGCTACAACGAGCCAATGTCGGCGCGAACAGTCGGCACTGTTGAGAGTGAGGACTATGCTTCAGAACGAATGGACGAGGCCAAGCCACTCCCATCAGCGAGACCAACCTTGCAGATTGCGCTACCATCGTCACCAAAGGCGACTCGTGGTCCTGGCGGTGGTCTTGCTCTCCGCGCATTCAACAATGCACATGGTGTCAGCGATTACCCACTTTCGCCTGGCCCAGTCAAGCAGACGATACTCGAGCGTAAGAACGATCGCATTGGTCGTGGCCCGATGACAGGCCGAACGCCGAGAACAGGCGTGCCAATGACTCCATACACGCCATACATGCCCTTCACGCCCATCACACCGGTGACGCCAGGTCTGATGTCACGCAAGCAGCGCAAGGAGCGCATCAAGGCTGAGGGACGAAAGGTACTGGTGGAAGAGGATGAGGTTGCTGATGAGGATGAGATGTGGCAGGGCTAGATCTCTCCTGTCTATTCTGTATATTTCATTACGCTGATGACATTGCATCGCTTTGCATTGGGGATGAGTCTGTCATTACCAGATGATTCTCTTTGGGAGTCTGGGACTGTCCTCTTCGATGGCTGGCACTTGCCGCCTTTTCTGCACACTTGGGCCTGTGAGCCACTTTTTGATACCACCATGTATGCTACTTACATGCTCCTGCAAATCAGGACTGCCATCAATATATCTCCTTATCTGTCTTGAGTTCAACTTTTATGTGCCCGACTCCTTTTCACTTCTCGTGAAACTAAATGCCATGCCTCCGTCTCCTCACTAGTAAGGAACTGGCAGGCATAAGACAGCGCTTTGCCCCGATTGATGTCCATGAAGAGCCATGGTCCATGGAGGAGTGTGTTGTCGAACTGAGAACGTGTTTTGTACAGTGTTCTACATGTACTATATGTACAGCCTGCTCAAGCCATGCCGCTAATCATCAAATGCGTATCGAGACGTCTCTTCCCGTGTGGCGCGATGCTACTTTCTGCCGGACTACCCCCTTCACAGCTCTTGGAACCCACGCCACGCGCAACGCATGCTTCTGCCCATCGACTTGACGTTGTCACGGTCATTGCATGGACGGCGAATGCTGCGTTGTCCTCATCACTATCAAGATCCACCTCTTGTCATCATTTCTTCTTTTCCGGTCCGACGACATCCTTATAGAATCTCTGCAAGTGGTAGTTGATCTGGTTTCCCTTCGGCTCCGCCGTCACCTGTTCACCATCATGTCAGCCCACTATTCTCCATCCACACGCAAAGATCACCAAACTCACCTTCTTGTCCATACATGCCCTCAACTGCTGTTCAAGATCTGCACATGCGTTTGCACCCTGCCCACTTGATGCCCAGCAGCCCAATACCGAGGACATGATTCCCAGACATGGATTCTGCGCTGCTTTGTTCGGTCGTTTGACTTTTAATCGCGGTAGCGGTGGGAGACGAGGCGCGCCTTTTGCGCTTAATGCTGCTGTTCCAGGTGGCTTTGGGACCATTGTGATAATATGTAGGAGATGGAGGTAGTTGCGATGGTGGTGTCCTCCGTGGAGGCGTTTGGTGCGATCCTGCGTGCTCCGATATCGTCACGTGTCTCCTTCTGATTCCTAGACAGTGTGAAAAGCAAGCGAGGATCAATGGACAGTCAATTGGCGCGAAGGAGTTGTGAATGGTGAGGACATCGCGATGCGAAATAAATGTCTCCAGAGAATCCAAGTCGAAAGTCCGCAACCCCAATTCAGTATAGCGTGACATGGGACAAAGCCATCACCACCAACGAGCAATGGAAGGTATGCTCATTAACGGACAGCCTCAACATACGTGTTCTCTACCCACCATCATTCAGCAGGTCAAATTGCCCATAGATAGCAGCACGAAGCCATCTTGATGCCCGACAACTCTTTGGGTGCCATGACGGGCAACACATCCACGACACCAACGGATACCGCCCATTCTACAGAAGTGTCATCTCAATCAGAGGCGTCTGCCCATCGTTATACCTTTTCCACACCGCATCTGCTGTACATGTCGTCGGCTCACACCATCCCACGATGCGCCACTTTTCCTGCTGAGGTTCCGCCCTTCTTATGACCAGGAAGTCGGAATCTCTGCGAATCCGTTCTCGAGAATCGTGAAGCATAAGGACGCTGTCGGTCCTCCTGACATCGCCATGCAGATTTTCGAGCAAAGTGATAGCCCATCGAGGGATGTGCCGGTTTGGGAAAGGCGCTGAAGCAGGTATGAAGTGCAGTTCCTCCTGCTCATGCCCTCGAAATTTGAGGCAGTACAGGCACTTGATTGGGTCGCATTGTGCTGAAACTTTCACGGCACGCATTTACGGTCAGGGACTTGTCTGCATTGATGGTGTACGAGCGAATGTGATGCCTGTAGCCGAAAGTGTACCGTACCTCTGAATCCGTCGGCCACGTATCTCTCGACCGGTTGACGTCCACTCGCCAGTCCGGCACCCAGGACGGAAGGGTTTCCCCGCTAAGGTCGTCCGGTCTTGGTTGTCTCAATGCAGCTTGCCATAATAACTTGCCCAAGTGATTGTTCTTGATGCATGCGCAGGCCGCTTGGAAATACACCATGCCGGTTTTGGGAGTGTAGTCTGGCCTAACTAGCTCCTCCTTCATGAGACTCAGCAGAGCATAGATCTTGTCTCTAGCATCCGAGCAATTGAACTCTTGGTAGCGATAGAGCACATCAAGAGGTTCCTGGTAAGACATACGTCTGTTCCGCAGATCCATGATGTGTCTCGCTCGTTGCATTGCGGATACGTCCCAGTGTCGGCCATTGTCACCTCGAGTTGCCTCTATCATGTTCGTAATAATAGACAGCGCGTTCTCAAGATGGTCCGTCTCGAAATCGCTGGTCCCGCATGTCCAGACGATGTGCCGTGCATGGCGCGTTTCCTGGAGTACCCATCTCCTGGTGAACCATCGGCGATCGAAGAAACGGCATAGCAGCGTATATAGCCAACAATTCGATCCCGAAGCTTCACTCGCTCCCAGCTGCGATGGCGCAAGCGTGGTTTGTTGGCTACCAGGCCCCTGGGAAGCGTTGAAGACTGCATCAAATCGCTCGAACTCCGTACTGGCAATCTCAAGAGTTTCGCCGTCTACGTGGCGACCTAAGATCCAGCAATACCGTAGATATCGACTGATTCTAGTCCCCATGTCGAGATCTTGGCGCTCCCAGAGGTGTGACATTTCTCTTTTGAATGGATAATCCCTATGCCGCGATTGAGCCGCACCTTTCATGGTGGTGATCGCATGGTACCCATCCTGATCAACTGACTCGAGCCCAAGCCAGATGATCACTGAGCTTGCTGCAGCGTAGACATCTGCCATCATTGAGACCTGCTGTGCTCTCTCCGTTGCGTTGCCTTGATCGATGCAGATTGCATCTATCCATAGTGCGCGAGGTTGGTCTGGAAGCCGGAGATTGCAGATTGCATTGAACGCGCTGCTCGATATCGCGATCTCCTCGCCATCACATTGAATCTTCTTGTCAAACTCCACAATCCCATCCGCACGCTCACTCCAACTGTATGACAGCGCTTCGTACTTGTCTGGATTTTTGAGACCGGTGAAGCGAAGGCTGCTTATGACAGGCTCGTTGCTTTGTTTAGCAGGGTCTAATATCAGAATTCGAATCTGATCTGCCTGCGAGAAGGATCTGTACGTGAAACCGCTAGACTTCATGATTGCGAATGCCGTTCACGAAGAAATATCCGGAGTTCTCCGGGGCTAATATGTTTGAGGACGACGGAGAAGGAAGTCAAAGCGTAAGTAGAGGAACGACGCATCGAAGTGCATCCTGCCCCACGTCTCAGTCTGATCAATGAGACTGGAGAGCCCTTTCATGCCCACCAATCTCCTTCACCAAGAGTTCAAGCACTTCGGTGAGACAACGATTGTTTAATGGGCTCCAGCCATTTCAGATACGTTCAATCCGTGACTATGAGCAGTAAAGAAGGGCTTGGTGTCCGCCTGCTTTTTGCTCCCTTAATCGAGATAATCGCAAACTCGATTCTCAAATAGGGCCCGAGCATCGCATGCAGCATTGAAAGCCTTGTCACCAATTCACTTTTACCACTAATACATTCTGAGGAGCAGAGTTTTAAAGCAAAGCATGTTTTGTTCCGTTTTCTAATTTCTAAAGAGCGCGTACGATGCAGAAACCTGTATCCGAATTTGTCAAATGAATGTGTATCCTTCTATCTCCTAAGGATCTCAACTTCTCCAGCTTCCTTCCCTGCGTGAAATCCAGACACGTGATGTGGGGTTGTCATAGCGTCAAGGCGAACGATGTGATGTTGGTGTGTCAATGTTTGCGGATGCGCAGCAAAGTTATTGTGGAATGTAGTGGAGACAAGAGACGTAATCTCGAGTGCTCCTGTCGCAAATGCCTCGTCCGTCGTCCATGCTTTGTAAAAGGCTTGGAGACAAAGTCGACAGGTGAATGGCTCAGTGAGATAGCAAGCTATCTCTTGGTCAAAATTTATGTAGCATCATCAAATCATGATGATGCAGCGAAGCGCAAAGAATGATGGGAGCTGTCAGTGGTCTACAAGTAGAACATGGTCTCCGCCAGATTGGGGTGGACACCACGGCTCCAAGCAGCGCCACTGCCTGAGAAGGTGGATGAGCTGCCAACGTCGTCGTTCATGTCCTGGTACAAGTATGCGCGGAAACGCTCGGCGGCCTTGTCGGCGCAGTATGCAGGTGGACACAAGGACACAGCCTTGGTGGCGCGATAAAAGCCATAGCACATTGCGTGGATCTGTGATGTGTCAGTAAAGAGGATGCAGGCAGCAAAGGATGAGACTTACGGTCTTCTCAAGGTCAGCCGCCTTCATGCCAGTCTCGTTCTTGATGACGATGTAGTGACATGGCTTCGCAGTGCCTTGGAGAGCCTTGTGCGGCTGGAGGTACAGGTCGAAAGCATTCTCGCCGTAGCCTGTAATGTGGCGATCCACAACAAGACCTGGAGCTGGATTACAGGAACCTTTGCCCTGAGGCGTATCCGAGTCTTCTTGCTTGGTCGGATAGAAGCGTGTATGATGGCGTTTGCCACAGACAATGATAGACACCTTGGGATGCTTGCCCTCGCCATAAACCTTATCAAACGCCTTCTGCATGAGACCGAATTCAACCTGCAAAACCTGGTTGAACTGTCCTTCCGATACACCATCGCGGAAGACGATGATATCATTAGGATTGCTCTTATTGTGCTTCTTCCAAGACGCAAGAGCGTCGGCAAGCAATGTCGGCAGGCCATCGATCATCTCGCGGCGGGATGTCTGGGTCATACCATCTGCGTACCAAGCGGAAAGCCTGGGATCTTTCGCCCATGCGATGGCAGCGATAGAAGGAGCACCTTCTTTGCTCGTCGGGGACGGATGCGTAACGTCGAGTCCAATGACCATGGTCGAAGGCTTGATCAGCGGAAGGTCGCGAGCACTTAGCTCCCATGGCTGACCACCACTCTTAATAGAGAACTTCAAAGCCAGGTTCGCAGCCAGTCCAAGGTCGGCGCCACGCGGTTGATTTATGCCCATCACCTTGGCCACGTTGGAGTCCTGCACCAGCACGGTATTGATACCGTACTTGACATCGCACAGATACTTGATGATGGCGTACAGGATGGGATTCTTCTCAGGAATTGAGATAAGGACCCAAGCGACCTTGTTCTTGGCAGCGCCATTGAACTTTTCGTCCAAGATCTTCATGTTCTGCCCAAAGTAGTCACGGCCCAGGTTCTGGAGAGTGACTGCGCCGGTGGTCCCCTTGTATTCGTTCCCGACGCCATACTTCTTGATCTCATCAGCGATAGTAGTCGCAGCGGTCGCCCAAGTCGCCCCACTGACGATCGGGTTGCGGCCCGACACCAGGATCTGCAAGCTGTAGAACAGACCGCTGAGCTGAGATGGCTTCACGAATCTCTGTCCTGCTACATTCCAGCTGCCATCTCGGGGACTGATCTGCTTCTGGAACTTGATCTGCACGCCAGGCAGGATTCGTGCTGGAACCGTAATCATGTTGACGTTCAGCTGGATGCCAGCTTTAGCGATGGTGTTGTTCTGGGAAGCACCGTCGATTTGCATCACTCGAAGGCCCGAGGTCTCGATCGAGGCTGCATTGGCATGAGGAGGACGACCAGCGAAGCCAATCATCACCTTGGTCTGATTCGCAGAGAGTAAGCGCTTTGCCGGCTGGCCAGCAATGACTAGACAGAATTCTGGCGGAATGAGCATAGGATCTCTATCGGTGCCGACGTTGATGACAGGTAGGTTAGGACTGGCAACAGTCTTGCCATGCTTGCGTGCGAAGTACTGAGCGACGCTCAAGTTTGTCTTGTTGCCGTTGTCGTCGGTGTAGTCGAACCGAGCTTGATCTGCGTTCTGGCCGAAAGGGGTCCTCGTGAAGTTCATGACAGTGCGGATCTTCATGACCTCACGGTCTTTGCCGCTAGCATCCTTCTCCTTCAGATACCGTGTGGCAACCTTGAGACGCTTGATGAATGCTAGACAATACTTCAAGTTGGGCTCGCCGCTCAGTGGGCGACGACCCATGTACTTCTCCATGAGCTGATTCAGAGGAATTGGCTCATAGAAAGCGCCCGTCGCAACATTAAGGTTGACAAGCACGCGCGAAGGGCCTAACCGGACGGACGAGTAGTATCCTCGAATGGCGACGAGACCTTCGCCAAGCACCCATGCCTCGTAATTGCGATGGTTGGGCTGACCGAGGGGACCAAAGTCTGACAGTGGATAGTACTTGTTGTTAGGTTGAGCAGCGATTCTCTGGTCAACTCCAGCGGCGTGGTTGAAGATGATGTTCATGGCCTGGACAACATCGCCTTTGGCTGCATAACTTCCTCCACTCGTAGACTTGACATACTTGTAAAGGTCATTAAGGTCGTATGATGTAGTGAACTCCACTCGCAGCTTACGAGTCTTGCGCACTCGTGCTGCAGTGAGATTCTCTGACTCGCCTTGGGCTTGTGCAGGGAAGGGTTGCTCAAGGCGATCATAGATGAACACTCGATATTCGGCTCGATCCTTGCCTGGTAGCTTGAGCTTCTCCACGGTGTAGAGATTTGCAGTCAGATCGCTGTAGTGAACAACCTTCGAGAATGGTGCCTGCTTAAGAAGCAGCTCGATGTAGCGTCGCTTCCGAGCACGACTCAGGCCATCGTCTTTCTCGAAGGTGAGGGCATATCGAAAGACTACAGCAGACTCTTTCGTGAGCCGAGTGTCGAAGTAGTTCGTTCTCATGATGACATTGCGGCCCGCAGTGCCATAGGCATCACGAGCTGGGAGACCGTTGGTGAGCGTGAGAGAGCCTAGCTTAGCAGCAGGATCGTTCAGCTTGTCGTTTTCGAACTTGGTGATCGCAGCGTCTGGTGCTGGTGGTGTCTCCTTGACCCTGGTAGAGATTAGTATTGATTAATGCTGGATGGATGCTCACTCACCTGTAGATGTCTCCATAGATCCTCGGAGGTTGTGGCACTCCGCCATCTCGACCTCCGCCTCCGCCTCCACCTCCACCACCACGACCTCCGCGATCACCGCCTCCTCGACCTCCACGAAAGTCACCGCCACCTCGGCCGCCGCGGAAGTCCCCACCGCCACGGTCACCTCGGAAGCCGCCTCCACGATCACTTCTGAAGCCACCGCCACGGTCACCTCGGAAGCCGCCTCCACGATCACCTCTGAAGCCACCGCCACGGTCTCCGCGAAGCCCGCCGCGATCGCCACGACCAGCATCACCGCCTCGTCCTCGTCCTCCTCGTCCACGGCCGCCACCCCTACCACGTGCTTGATCGCTCATGCTGGTGTCGATGGTAGATGTTGTGCTTGCTCGCTTCTGATGCTCGTCCGGCGTGGTGAATTTGTGCTTGCAGACGATGACTTACTCAATCGTGTGACTGTGACGAAGGCGCGAGTCCAAGGCAGATTCAGCAGTGAGTAGGCTGTTGTTGCTCAAGATGGAGCAGAGTCAGCGAGAGCTCGTAGTTGCCGTTTGATGTCTGAAGATCTGTTGTGATGTTTATGACTGGTGATTGTGCAATGATGCTGCTGTTGAAGTGATGGTGTGGCTGTAGCTGGCTACTGTAAGAAGGACTGTCGTGTTGAAGTGATGGTGTGGTGTGTGAAAGATGTTTGTGATGCTGAAAGGCAGAGGATGTTTTTATATCTCACCTGTCGGTAGTTTGCGGCTTGTTGAAGGTACGGGTAACTCCAGATTGCTGCTGCCCAAAGGCTTCGTGAGTGGTGAGCGAGGAAGTAGCAAATGACTTGACAAGTGAACTCAAAGTTCAAGTGAAGTATCACTGATACTCAGGCTCGAAGCCTGGCTAGCCAATGCGTTACCCGGGTGATGTGCAAACGAAGCAATTCAGCACATGACGTCGTTCCAAGAAGAGTACGAACGGAAGTGCTGAACAAAGGCGCGAACAAGAGAGGGAGCTCTCAATTAAGACACACCATGAAAGAAGAACTTCGGACGACAAGAGAGCAGTGAAGTCGTACCCAAGCCTCACTACTGGCTAGCGACGAAGCCATGAATCATGGCGGTGAGAGGGGCAAAAAGTACTGTACGAAGTGGTAGGGCGAACGAGCCAGTGACCGGGGAATGCGGCTCTGACGCGCTAATCACGGTGGCGCGTCTTCAGGTGACCTGACGCTTGCGCAGATAATGAGAGGACATCGCGTCCTTGTTGGTTTTCGCAAGATACACTCTTCTCGATGCTCATCAGAAGTCGTGGTTCAAGCTCCCGTAAGGCCCTTCTGCTAGCAGTCTCCTCTGCCAGTGTGTACCATTGCTGCTGTTCTTTTGTCGCGTTGACCAATGAACACACTGTCGACAAGGACATGATGTCTGGGGTTGTGGCAGATCACAGACATGCATTGGGAGGCCGCTTGTAACCCAGTGAGGATCGATGGAGTGACGTGGACGTGCAGAGCTGGCGATGTCGGCGCAGGACGGTTTCTTTGTACATACTAGGGATCGAAGCGGGTCTGCTTCGATAAGCAAGCGTGATAGCAGAGGAGAATATTCCTTGAGGTGAAAGGAGGAAGTGGGACGTCAAAGAAGATGCTGATTTGCATCTCTAATTCTGCTATCTTCTCCTCAAGCACCGCCTAAAGCTGAACACCAAGCCAACAGCCAGGTCCGACTCGCACCGCCATCCAGCCAACCCCAGTCGAAATTCTGCTGCGAGAAGAACCCATATGCTCTCTTCGGATCTACGATTGCCAGATTGGCGTACAGTATACCTCGCCATCCACCTCCGGCTTGATCAGCTCTGCCATTACTGAAGTACGTCTCCCATTCCTCCCTCACGAAGTTCGATGTGCGGACCAAAGTCGATGGCGGAGCAAGTGGGATCATATGGATACCTTGGATGTACTCAATGTTCATACCGAAGTATGTTGCATGGTCCACTTTGTTTTCGAACGTAATGCCAGTCACCTTGTTGGGTATGATCTGAGGTGGCTGTGCGGTGTTGCTCTTCTCCATCAGGAAGTATGTCTGAAACACCTTTGCTTGGATTGCCAGCATGAGATTACCACGAGCCTCAAGATTAGCATCGCCACTGGTCTTGCCCCACATCTTGAGCGCATAAGATGCGAAGGAGTCTTCCGATGTGCTCTCCTCATCTTTACCATCGCCAGATTCGAACAGGCCCTTGGCCCAACTATGTCCATGGAACCAGTCGAACGATCGGAAGAATGGGAAGTCGGCGTCGTTGACTGGATTTGCAAAGTCTCGTACGAGTGTATTGACCCAGGCAATATTCTGGCCCTCGCGCAGCCAGCTTGGATCAAAGTGTCCGATCACCGCAGCGGTGTACACGAAATAACCATAGTGGAAGTGATGGTCGTTGTAGTATCCATTCCCAAAGTCTGCACCAGCATTCTCCATGCCAGATCGGGACACGACACCTCGCCAGCTCTTCTCGTATACCAGTGGGGTCCTTTGCTGATTGTTGACAAAGATTGCAACTGCCTGCTTCAGTTTTTGGACCACTTTGTCCACGAGCTGTCTTTGCCCGGCCATGTGGAGCGCGACAGCCATCATGGCGAATTTACCGAGGCCCTTACCACTGAAATACATGCTATCGAGATTGCACTGGCCTATGAAATCCTGGTCGGACTCTGCTTTGCCAGCTTCGGCGACTACTGTAGCTGCCACAGGGCTCAATTGGGAAGGAAGACGTCGACCCGCTATCCACGGCGTGAAGCCCATGTCCTCGGGTATCTGTTCGTTGATTTGCCAATTATCGGCCAGCACTGCAGTGGCCATGCCTTTTGTCGTGGTTTGAAGTCGCATCGGCGTGACATGCGGTGCTGTTGTTCTCGTGAAGCCACGCACATGATGCTGTAGCGCGTACATCAAGACCGGATTGGGCGTTCCGGCTTTCGTCCATGTCATTGTGTAGGTGCCTTGGTTGCCATAGACGCGAGCAGAAATTGTGCAGCTTACGGCATACGCTCCGGCGCTTCGATTGTAGAATTCTTCGCTGCACTGGGGTGGCAATTTCGCAATCTGCAGTACTCCATGGAAGTCGGGAGGTCCTCCAATCGTAGTGTTGTCATGCCTGATAAACGGCAATGGCTGCTGGCTCGCTTCAAGTGCCGTTGCATAGAGAAGCCAAGCCTTTCCGTCTTCGAGGATGAGGCGGTACTTCGATGTAAGCCCGCTATTGAGCAGACCAGCTGGCTGAATGTCACGGAAGAACACAGACGATTGTACGAGCGGGCTGCAGCCATTGCAGATAGCTGTGACGAATCCCATGCCTTGCAACAGTGGGAACGTCAGCGCTGGGACAGGACTGCTAGAGTTCGAGAATAGATTCGCATTCGCGTTGAATGCTTGGAGTGAGTCCAACACCAATGTGCTTCCAGGTCCTACTTCTCTCGCGGAGAGTATGATGGAGTGAATGCCTGAGCAAGAAGTCATCAGTATGATAGCGACTAAGGACTGGTGTCATGATTTCTGTCGCTAGTATGACTACATTAGCGACAAAGCAGATGAACTCACCATTAGGATTGATGTAATAGCGACTTCCACCTGTCGAAGTAGGCTCTCCGAACGCCAATTGCTCCCTATCAACATGACTGACTGCGATACCCCAGCTTTTCGCATTGCCATTGCCCTTAGGCCACGAAAGAGAATATGGATGCGTCCATATCGAGCATCCTTGCTCTCCGAGCAGCCAATTACCGTAGAACGCGTTGGTCTGCGAAGGTGGAGTGGCATTGCCAGGAGCACGGATGCATCTCCGTGGTACTGGATGCTCATCGCACGAAGGTATGGGGATCGTGCTTGTTGTCATTGGAACAAAGATATCGATGCCTGGTGCTGTGCTTGGCTGCGAAGCTGGCGGAGGCGAAGAGGGACTGAAAGGCATTTGTGGAGCTGGATATGCTGGCTGCTGGGACGGCTGAAGTGGAGCTACATTCTGGCTACTGTCATATGCAGGATAAATAGGTGGTCTCATCGATGCTGGCCTTGGAGGTACCGGCGGCGGCGGCTCGATCCATGCCTGCTGTGCAGGGTAGCTCGGACCTTGAGCATACGCATTCTGTGATGCCTGCGGAGGGTACTGAGTCGGAGAGCCTTGGTTGTGGTATTGCTGCCTGGGAAATGGCTGTTGATAGCCAGCATTGTTCGCTTGCGGACGTTCTTTGCTTTCCTCGTATTGGCGGTAGCGATCTCGAGCTGAGTCGAAAGCGTCTCTTGCTAGCTTGCGAAAGGACTGGAGACAAGAGTCAATGCTGATGACACTCCGATGTTCATTATTCTGCGCATACCATGTTCACAGTCTGCTAAGGTCAAAAAGTCCAGCATCTGCGGAGATGATGTCATGCCAGCATCCGTCCTTGAGAGATCAAGCGGGAGTCATGGGGGAAATATCTAGATATCTCCGTACTCAGAATTTACATTTCGATGTTGGAACAATGAAAGCAGAGTGAAATTGAGGTTCTAGTGAATGCAATGGACTGAGAAGCTGCCCCACTTAAAGACCGAGCGCTTGTCTGTCGAAGAGTGCAACACCACGAATTAAAATCTCCTGCAATGGAGGAGAGGAATACAAGAGGAAAAGCATGTCCGGTGAATTGGTCTCGAATACACACCACCTAACATGTGGATGATATATTTCAAAAAGTTCTGGACAAGCTCGTGGCAATATCTAGTGGTTAGCAATAATGGTCACAATTCTATTTGATCGTCATGTATTTAGAGGGTGTGATTTCGGTTGAATTGACGGAACGTGATTATATTACTCTGCGTTCTACACTAGCGGCTTCTCCATCGGCCGCACAATTGCACCAGGCTTGACCATAACCCTCGGCTTAACATTCTCCTGGTACGTTTGCGTGGTGTTCCACTGCCCACCAACGGGCATGCGAATACTCCTCTCATACTCCGCCCTGGTTCCATACATATGCGGCAGCTCACCAGCGAGGTACTTCCCATTTGCCTTGTTGCGCTTCTGGTTGATGATGACACCCTTCAGCTTCGCATCTTTACGCCTGTCTGGTCGGATGCCCTCGATCTTGCTTAGCTGATTTGGATGGGGTGCTCGCTTCTTCTTGTCGCGTTTGGAGAGGCCGTCGCCGACCCATGAGCCCCAACCAGGGAGGGTGTCGTCGATGACTTGATCGTCTTCTTCCTGCATGGTCGTGTCCTTTTCGGCTTCGAATGCTGCTGCTACATCGTCACCGGCGAAAGCGCGGCGCAAGATTTCAGCTTGATCAAGGGGGCCGCCATTGGAAGGTTGCTCGGCGTCCTCATCCTCGTTGTCGCTGTTGCCGTATGTGACAGTCACCCAGCCTTCAGCATCTGGCTGTGAGTGCTTCTCGTTCGGGTGAAGTTCGCCGTTTGAGCCATTCGCCTTCTTTTGCTTCTTGTCTATCTTGCCGGGCTTCTCGCTCTTGCTCGACTTTGACGATTCAGTGGACTTGGCAGGTGCTGCGTTCTTCCTCGAGCCCAATGTTGGAATTGCGCTGCCATCTGCTGCGTGCCTTGGCTCTTGAGTGATGATCTCAACATCGTCTTTCTCTGCGTCAGAGTCATGCTCCTCGAACTCGCCCCTGATTTCTTTGGTCTTCTGCACCGGCTTGTTCGAAGTCTGGTTGGGAGCGAAGATCTTGCGGCCGATGGTCTCTTCGACCTCTGATTCATCGTCACTACCATCGACTTGGCCATTCAATTCCCTCCTCATCTGATCGATAGTCTCCTGGTTCTCTTGTCGCCGCCTTGCCTCTGCTTGCTGCATGAACTTGAGACCGGCCAGCTTGTTTGCCCTGGCATCGACTTCGCCATATTCCTCAGCCCTCTGCATCTGTCGCTGCAATTGCTGGAACTCGGCGACATCGTCCTCTCCGTCAGACGCATCACCTCCGTCGTCGCTTGAAAATATCTCATCACCGCTCGCATCCTCGTCACGGACATCTTTGCCCTCGATCCGTCTTCGCAGCTCATCACTCTTGCGCGCCATCTCAGTGACGCCAGAGATAGCCTCGTCGTCCCAAGTCGTCCGTCCGCTCTTCTTCATCTGCTTCGCCCACTTGCTGTCTTTGTGCTTGAGGCGCATGCGCTCCTCGGCTCGTCGTCTCTCTGCATCCTCTCGTTCCTCTTCGTCCATCTCGCCGTCCATACCTTCTGCAAACGCGTCCCGGTCAAGTGCTGCAAGCTTCTCCCGTTCTTTGCGCTTGATCCGGCGATATGCTTTGCTCTTAATCTTCTTGATGCGCTTTGCCCTAATCTCTTCACGGAACAGTAGATCACGAGCTTTTCGCAGCTCTGCTCGGCGTGCCTGGACTTCCTCAATGGGCAGCTTGTTGGCCTGAAGCTCTTCGAATTCGAGTAGCTTTGCCTCTTCGTCATCTGGTCGGCTGCTCGTCAAGCCACTCTCTTGCATGATATTTTGGATCGCAGATTCGAGGTCATTGGTCGGTCGAAGCTGTGCACCAGATGTGAAAGTCGCTCCACCCTGTGGTCTTGCGTCATTTGGATCGACTAGTGGGAAGGAGATGTGATCTGCTCGTCGCTGCTGCTTGACAGTGTCGACCCATCGCTCGAGGGTCTCCTTGGCCTTCTCGTTCGCAGCGATACGTTCGAGCTTGTCCTTCTGTCTCTTCGGTAGAGTTGGCTCAAGCTTGCTGCTCTTCTTCGAGGTCTTGGGCAATGATCCCAGCTTTTTGCTGACCTTCTTCAGTTGCGAATCCTCTGTTGAGGCAAGAAAGTCGTTGATGTCGAATTTTTGAGAGCTCACGACACCTGCTGCAGATGGCACCCTCGACTCGTGTACGTCCGTGTCTCGCGCTTTCTTGCCTGCCTTCTCTGCTGGTTGCAGACTCTTGACCAAATTCTGGAGGCGAGCGGCTCGATCAGCGTCTTCTTGGTCATCGGCATTCGACATGCTGTACTCGGACTCTGCCTTCTCTTCTGCACCATCTCCGTCATCTTCATCATCACTGCCAGAAGCTGAGCCCTCCTCTTCGCTGCCCTCGTAGTTGTCAAGCATGGTCGCAAGATCCACCGCGTCTGAGCCCAGACTCTCGTCATCCGAGTCTTCTTCAACAGGCTCGTCCATATCAATCTCCTCTCCATCCTCCTCTTGCCGCCGCTTTTGCTTTGGTTTTGACGAGCCACCGCCACCACGAAATGTCCAGCCGTCGAACCTCTCCTCATCGCTCTCACCGAATGCCTCTTCACTGTCAATGTCGCTGTCATCGTCTTCATCTACCACGCCCATGCGCCATCTGTTCCCCTCATCATCGCTCAACTCGCTCTCGTCGCCATCGTCCTGCGGTCTCTTACTTCTACGCTTGGGCTCCGGCTCTTCATCCTCCTCGTCTTCATCGTCCGACATGCGCCGCCTCTTCGCCCTCGGACCGTCATCTTCTACTTGCCCCAACCGACTTCTGCGGATCTTGTGCTTCTCTGGTTCTGTCGTCTCTGCAATGGCGAAAGCATTGAGTGATCGTTTCTGCGACTTGTTCTTCTTTCGCGGCCCTTTTGCAGCAGGTACCGACAGCGAGCTTCGCGCCACTCTAGCTGGCATGATTGTATCAATGTACAGATCTATGCTACGTTTCCCGCGCTTGTGCCGTCGAAGACGTCGAGATAATTTTGTGCCAAGATTTCGACCCACTCCGAAAGCTAGACCGCTTCCGTGCTGCTTCCTCCGCAAACTCTTTCCACCTCGCCAGCTTTTCATCCTCTTCCAACTCTTCATCTTCCATCATGACAAGATAACACGACGGGTGAGTTGCCATTTCATTGAAACTTCACGCACATATACAACGCGCATTTCTATGATGAAAACTTTTCCACATTCGCAGTTTCCTCTCGAGGCACGACTTAGAACCTAACAGTGTCATCATGGGAGCAAAGCAACCTTCCTTGGATGTCTGATTGAAATGTCACTTATCTTTTGCATTTGCACATCATTGTCTTTACTCACAAGACAGATTGGCTGACTATGACTTGATGTCACTGCAGCTGTTCGTCAACGTATCATTACACCCAGAATCATCAAAGAAGGAGCAGCCATCAACCATGGCGGGTGCCTTCCAACCCACGCAATCCCTCCTCGCCCGCGCGGTGCGTAAGCTCAAGCTCACCACCAAGCAAACAAACAAGGGCTTCTACAAGGGCACGCGTTCCAGCAACATCGGCCACTTCTCGTACAACCCACGCCGGTACTACGTGTACGAGATTGACTACAACAAAGTCAGGACGTTTGTGAAGCCCCACAATTTGGACGAGACTCAGCTTCGGCCGTTTGTAGCAGAAAGGATCAAAGCCCCGGCGCAAGCGAAGAAGGGGAAGCCCATGACTGGGCAGCAATGGTTGGATGAGTGGGCGAAGCCGCATTGGATGAGCGTGGGCCAGATTTCATCAAGCGAGTCCAAGGGCTGAGGAGGGCATCGTCTCGAGATTCAGAGTCATCTTACCACGCTTCGAAGACAGTAAAGATGCAGGCGGGTGCCCGCTTGTTAGCGCAATACACGCGTTGCTGGCCAGTGAAGTATCACGCGCTCTGACGCCATGTCGAATCAGCGCCACAATTTATGATACCCCTGCCATCAGAGATGCGCACATGTGGCCATGTAGGATAAGGAGAATGTAGTTGACAATTGTACACATACACGAGCATACGAAAATTTGACGACCTCTTCCATTTCGAATCGCCGCCGCTGCTCATCGCTCTCGACAATTCCTGATTGTGACACAGCAAATTTCCTGGTGCTGATGCGTTGAGTCACATCATTACTATATTCCCATCGACGAGATTTCTGTTGTGCGCTCGAGTATGCCGCGTAGACTCGCTGCAGTGGCCAGAGCGAGCCCTCCTGCGCTGTGAAATGGGGCTGCGAACATCGGTTGCACTGACATATTCCAGGCGTTCTACGTAACTCCAGACCTGTCAACTCGGGCACGTCTTTGCTTGGAGAGCAAAGTTCAGTGTGATGGAACAATATATCAATTCGGGTATCTAATCTTTTGTGTCCCAGTCTTGTCTTGGAATCGTACATTTTATGCCCGAAGTCTCAACTCTGCGCCATGGAAATGCAGATGTACGCCATGCCTATGCCATCGATCAACTGAACCATCATATACAATCCTCGTACCAGTACATGCCATCACTTTCGCAGATGCGAGTAATCCCTCATTGGCACATTCGTGTTCGTCAACGTTCCCCTGTTGGTCTTCCGTTGCTTTCGGACCTTCTTGCTTGCATTTGTGGCAACTTGAATCTGCGCCGGGGCTGTTGACGGCTTGAGACCCGCTGCAAGGAGGCGATCTCGCAAGGTCTCCTCCGAAGCAGGAAGCTGGATGCCCATCCATTGCTTGCGTAGGTCGTCCGGAAGCGGAGGGTTGACCAAAGACTTGTCGCTGCCCCAGATGACCTTGGGCATCATGTCACGCGCCGTTCTCGCAGCAGATTGCTC
This sequence comes from Scolecobasidium constrictum UM 578, assembly GCA_000611715.1. Taxonomy (NCBI): domain Eukaryota; kingdom Fungi; phylum Ascomycota; class Dothideomycetes; order Venturiales; family Sympoventuriaceae; genus Scolecobasidium; species Scolecobasidium constrictum. The sequence continues at coordinate 118,880 of AZYM01000148.1, forward strand.
CGCGTTCGCGTTGGAGGAGAAGTCGACGGCCTGTACGCTCGTGACGGTCTTGTTCGGCTTGTTGCGCACGAGCAGGATCTCGCCTCTACCTGCCATCGATTCCAGCTGGGGCACGCAGTCTGGCCAGCCATCTTTCACATCATCCACCTTGACGCCGATCATGTTCTTCCGCCGCTGCAGATACGCCTTCAGACTGTCCTCGTCGTGCACGGGTATGATGGGTCGGTACTTGAAGCGGTCCGTTTTGGAGTCGTAGTTGATCTTGGGGTGCTTGCCGGACTTCATGGTGCGCTCTAGCTTTGCGATCGCCTCGGGGTTCGCGTGTTGGAGCGACAAGAACCGCAGCAGCTCGTTAAATGATTTGGTCGTACCGGTCTCCTTCAGATGCTCTATCGCAATCTGCATCTGCCCCAAGGTCTCAGTCGGGCGGTACTCTTGCTCGCGCTGCTGCTCCACGGCTGTCTTCCTTGCAGTCGCGAGGCCTTCTCGTTTGCGCTTGCCAGAGTTGGAGACATTTGACGGCGCCGGCGATGGCACGCTTGTGCCTGGGAGCGAGGAAGGCATCTTGCGTAAGTAGGTCGATTGTCTCTGGCGCGCGACAATGCTGGCTGCTAGAGATGACGCAGAGAGGAGGGTGGAGCAAAGGAAGTGCAGGTATTGACAAAGAACTGCACCAAACTCTCAATCACCGCAATGAGCCATGAAAGACCGCAGCTAAGCGTGCTTCCTTGCGGACGAGAATTCAGTGACGTTCACTTGCGAAAAGCGAGGTGAAAGATCCCAAGTCAGAGTCGTCGTGAGGCCTCCATGTCACTGCTCACGCATGCACGTCTGCCAAGACCAGTTTCCACGCTAAGAGCAGGCGTCAAAGCGCCTTGCAGGTTCGCGTCTGGCTGCTTTCATCACTCTGCACCAGCACCACCTCTACTCACACTTCTCAGGCACGACCGAGCGCACCTTCCCTTATTTTCTTTGTCGCTCCTTCTATCGATCATTCCGTCGATACTTCCTTCCCTAACAATCTCCCACTATGACTTTCTGATGATCGCATTATAAAGTCTCATCACCAAACCGCGTGGGAAGAAGAAAGAGCAGGGCAACACGCACGATCATGGCATCCGCCGCGGTGGACGCTGGGTACATTGCCCAAGCGTACTCGCTGCCGGAGCCGACAATCGCTTCGTTACTCGATGCGCCGACCGTGGAGCACGTGAAGCTGCTGCTGGGGAAGATTGAAGAGAAGGCGCGCGAGTATGAGGATGCGCAGGCGGAGAAGCTACGGACGGATGTGGAGCTGGAGACTGCTGTTCGCAATGGCAGCGCGCGCGCGAAGCAGTTGAAGGACTCGGTGGACAAGGGATTGAAGGAGGTGGAGGAGCTGCGGAAGAAGCTGGCAGCAGAGGGTATGTGATACGGTCATTAGAGATGCACATTTACTAATATGATTACAGAGACAGCGCGCGCCAATGTTGAAGCGGAGCTGCAGAACCTCAAGTCATCCTCATCGACATCGTCCTCGCAGGTCGAAGCCTTCCAAAGCCGAATCGCATCTCTGGAGTCGGCGAATCGCGATGCGCTGGCACTGTTGGAGTCCAAGTCGACGGCACATGACAAGCTTGCCGAGGAGTTGGGCACGCAGCAACAGAAGATCGTGGCATTGCGACGGGAAGTCTCTGAGCTGGAGACGAAGCTTCAGTCTGCAGAGAATGCTTCGATGCAGTTCAAGTTCCGTGAGCAGCGCCTGCAGGAAGAGGTGGAGCTGCTGAAGAAGCGCGATGAGTGGCACGAGGAGGAGCTGAAGCGACGAACTGGCGAGCACACCAAGTATCGCAAGGAGAAGACTGCCCAGGTCGCCGAGCTGCAGCGCAATATCGAAGACGTCACGCAGTCGAACGAGACTTTCCGATCGAATGAAACACAACTACGCAACCGTCTCGATGAGGTCACGCGCAAGCTTGAGGACGCGTATATGCAGATTCAGAACAAGGACGAAGATGCTGTGCGCCGTGAGAACTCCTCACGTGCCGAGCGCGACAATGCATTGCGACTAGCTGAACTGCAGAAGAAGAGCGCGGAGACTGCGAGAGCACGGCAGCAAGAGCTGGAGCGCATTGCAGATTCCATCCGGGAGGATGCTGCGCTGGAAGTCGGCAATCTCCAAGCAGACGTCAATGCGGAGCGCAAGGACAAGGAGGCTGCAGAACAGCGCGTGGAAGATCTAGAGAGGCAGGTGGAGCAGTTGCAGGAACAGATCGCCAACGCGCCCAAGGAAGCGCAAGCACCTTCCACTCCACGCCGCAGCCTCAACGGCACCGGTGTACGTGCTACGCCAGGCAGGGCAGGCTCACCGTTCACTCCGGGAGGCACTTCTCGACTCAAGGCTGGCATGACCATGACACAGCTAGTCGGCGAATACTCGAGTCTCAAGTCGGAGTATGAGAAGGAGCACCGTGCGGCGAATGAGCTCCGTGTCGAGCTGGACGGCATGATTCTCGCGCTCGAGAACAAGCAGCCCGAGATCGAAGAGGCACAAATGGATCGCGATCGCCTGCAGGGAGAAGTCGAGCAGCTTGGATCACTACTCGAGCAATCGCAGTCGGACCGAGACGCAGCACGCAAGGCATCTCGCAAGTGGGAGAGCACTGCCCATGGATACGAGAAGGAGGCAGAACTGCTTCGCCAGCAGCTTCGCGACTTTGGCATGCAGATCAAGCTTCTGCTTGTTGAACTTCAGGCGCGTGAAGAGGGAGCCCAACAGCTGACGCCCGAGCAGCAGGCTCAATTTGAGGCCATGGCCCGTGGTGACGTGGATGAGTCCGAGCTCGAGCAGTCGCCTACTGCACGCTTCATCACTGAGCGCTTGGTAGCCTTCAAAAGCATGGCGCAACTGCAAGAACAAAACCAGAACTTGCTGCAGCTCGTACGGAAACTTGGGGAGGAGATGGAAGGTGAAGAGGCGAGGGCGAAAAAGAATCAGCAGGAGCAGGATCAGATGGAACTGGAGGAGCTGCGAAACACGGTGGCCGAGTACAAGGACACCATCCAGTCTCTCACCACGCGATCAGAGAGCTACATCCGAGAACGAGACATGTTCCGACGGATGCTTGCTCACCGTGGTCAATTGCCACAAGGCTTCGACGCCAGCGCTATGTTCGGCCAGTCTATGGATGGCAGCTTCATGCCTGGCACCCCATCTCGAGCCATGTCCACTGAGCCTTCCGCAGATGCACGCGCGCTGGCTGACCACATCAAGCTTCTCAAGGAGCTACAGCAACACTTCGATGCGTACCGCGAGGAAGCTTCGACCGATCAAGCTGCGCTCAAGAAGCAGAACGACACGCTCTCACGCGAAAAGAGCGATCTGCAGGGCGAGAACGCTCGCTTGATGAGCAAGGAGGCGGTGGCCCAAGAGCGGTACAGTCTGCTGCAATCGAACTTCACCATGCTGAAGAACGAGAACTCAGAATTGCAAAAGCGATCACAAGTCCTGTCTGAGAACGCAGCAAAGCAGGATCTCAAGACGCAGCAGGTTGCTGAGGATCTCGTCGAGGCACGAGCACTGGCTGAGAGCATGCGCAATGAGACAGCGAATCTCAAGGCTGAGAAGGAGTTGTGGAAGCGAGTTGAGACGCGTCTGACTGAAGACAACCAGTTATTGCTTGAGGAACGAAGTCGACTCAACAAGATGGTGTCCGATCTGCAGTCCCTGCAGAATGAACGCGAGCTCGCAGACTCAGAGACGACGAGGAGATTGCAGAGCCGCATCGAGACTTTGGACTCTGAATTGTCGGCAGCCAAGAGGAAGTTGGATGAGGAGGTTGAGCAGGGCAAGAAGGCTGGTCTCCGCCGCGAGTACGAGACTGAGCAGAACCGACAACGAATCGATGACCTGCTGAAGAGCTCAGCCAACTACAAGGAGGAGTTGGTGGCAGTCAAGACCCAGCGCGACCAGTTGCAATCTCGTGTTGACGAACTCAAGATCGAGCTCCGCAACGCCGAGGAGAAGGCGCAGGCTCTGCAGCCACGTCTGACATCAAGACCAACTCCAGGTGGTCAAGCATCGCAGAACGACGAGAACGCTCTTAGCCGTGAGCAGGAGCTGGCTATTGAAGTGGCAGATCTCAAGCGCGACCTTGAGCTCAAGGAAGGCGAGCTACAATCTGTGAAGGATGAAATCGAGCAGTACAAGTCAATCGCCCAGACCGCCGAGGAAGAGCTGCAGCAGATGAACGAGGCCTCCGATCAGTATAGACAAGAGACTGATGCAGCTATTGCCGAGAAAGATGCAAAGATTCAAGAGCTGCAGACACGCGTGGACGAGATCTCCTCGGAGCTTGCAAGCACGAACACTGAGCTCACTGAGCTACGAAGCAAGCAGGATGAGGCGACGAGCAAGTTCAATGACCAAAAAGCCATTTACGAGTCCGAGCTTGCACGACTACGCGACGAGAGCGATCGGCTGGCTGAGACTGCCCGCCTTCACCAAGAAGATCTCAAGGCACAGGCTCGTCTCACTCAAGAAGCACAACAGAGCTATGAGGATGAACTCGTCAAGCATGCTGAGGCTACGAGCACCTTGCAGAAACTCCGTGGCGAGCACAACACTCTCAAGACGGAGGTCGCTGGATTTAAGGCGGAGGCTGAAGCTGCGAAGCTTTCTCTGACGCAGAGCGAGGAGAGCTGGACAGAGACGCGTGCGAAGTACGAGCAAGAGATCACGGAGATCAAGAACTCGCGCGAAGAGCTCAAGACACAGAACCGTCGTCTGCATACCCAGCTTGAGGACCTCAGCACCCAGATCGACAACCTCAAGAAGAGTCGAGCAGCCGCTGCCAGCAATGATGAGGAAGGCACACCAACACAGGATGCCACCTCTAACAATCTGCAGGACATCATCAAGTACTTGCGACAGGAGAAGGAGATCGTGGACATGCAGTACGAGCTGCAAATCCAGGAGTCGAAGCGTCTACAACAACAGCTCTCGCACGCCAACAATCAGCTCGACGATGTTCGCGAGAAGCTCGAGGCAGAGCGCCGATCGAATGCCTCTGCTTCTGAGCAAGCCACTTCGCACTCCAAGCTCATGCAGACGATCAATGAGCTCAATCTTTTCCGTGAGTCGAACTCTTCGCTGCGCAACGAGGCTCGATCAGCACAAGAGCAGCTTGCGAAGAAGATCACCGAGATCGAAGTGCTTGTCAGTCAACTTGAACCTCTCAAGACCAAGGCACGCGAGGCGGAGTATGAGCTCGAGGCCAAGCAGGGCGAGCTCAAGCTGCTGCAAGAAGATCGCGATCGATGGCAGAAGCGCACGCAAGACATCATGCAGAAATATGATCGTGTTGATCCAGCCGAGCTGCAGGAACTGCGCGATCAGATCACCAAGCTGTCTGACGAGCGTGATGCAGCTGTCAATGAGAAAGCGCCCTTGCAAGCTCAGCTTGATGAGTCGGAATCGAAGCACAAGCTCGAGATGGAAGAGAAGGAGAAGATCTTCCAGGAGCGACGGACCAAACTCATCGACCAGAGCAAGGAGCGCGACAAGAAGCGTCGCGAGGAGATTGCCGAGAAGGTCTCGCAGCTTGAGGCGGCTACTGCAGAGCAGGCTCATTTATCTGAAGAGCTCGCCACTGTCAAGACGGAGCTGGAAGAAGTCAAGAAGGCGCGAGACGAAGCGCTGGCTCAGGCGAAGTCTTCTGACAGCAACGACGAAGGTGAAATCAAGGAGATTGGTGGCGATGCTGGCATGTCTGACGGCGAGCGAGCTGTATTCGAGGCACAGATTTCTGCTGCTGAAGAGAAGGCATCGTCGGAGGCAGCTCGTGCTACGGCATTGGAGGAACAGGTCACCTCGCTCAATGGCAGAATCGAGACGCTCAAGGCGCAGATTGTAAGTACACACGACTTCATACGAATCGAGACGAAGCTAATTACGACTCAGACCGAGCTCGAGCAGAATCTCGCTGCTGCCAACGCAAAGGCTGAGGCTGCAGAAGCGGCCCATGCCACGCAAGCTGCCGAAGCGTCGACGGCGTCATCCGAACAGCTCGACCGTCTCCAAGCCGACCTGACTGCGGCTCAACAAGAAGTCGATCGCCTGAAGTCCGAAGCAACGACGGCAGGACTCGATCAGGCGTCGAAGGAGCAGGTCGAAGCGGCCATTGCAGAGCGTTTGCAGCAACTCGAGGCACAATCTGCAGAGGTAGAAGAGAAACTCAAGAAGGGCGAAGCTACCTTGGAGTCACGCTCAGCATCATTGAAGCGAAAGGCTAATGAGCATGTGGGCCAGGTCAGGAAGGAGTACGAGGCCCAGATCGCGACGCTGAAAAAGGACCACGAGGAAGAGCTTACTAAAGTCAAGTCTGAGCCTGTCGCCGCTCCTGCGCCATCTGATGCACCGGCAACGAATGGCACGGCCGCACCAAGTTCTTTCAATCCCACGAACGACCAATTGCAGGAGTTTGTTGGGAAGAACAGCTGGGCTCAAGGTGTGATCAAGAAAAACGTCGAAGATCGTATTGCACCTCGCATCGAGAAGCTAAAGCAAGAATTTGACGCAGAGAAGGAGAAGGCCGTCAACACCGCAAAGGAGATGGCCGAAAAGAAGAGCAAGATCCAGATCAATATGGCGAATAATAAAGCCAACTTGCTCACGGCGCAGATCGATGTGGTCAAGACGGCTGCTACGGAGACGCCTCAGCGGCCTGTGGTTGAGGTATGGGAAATTGCGAGCAAGACGAAACCTGGTGCTGCTATGGCGGCGAAGAGGACGAGTCTGGCACCTGGAGCGACTCCTGCAGCTCCTGCGCCCTCTTCTGGACCGGCTGCGCCATCTTATCAAGCACCAGCAGCGCCGTCTTCGCAAGCAGCTGCCCCATCGTCGGATGCTCCATCTTCAACTCCTGCGGCGCCTGCAGCAACGGCACCTGCCCAACCTGCAGCTCAAGCTCCGGCTGCTGCAGCTGGTGGCTTTGGCGCACCGAGTCAAGCCTCTGGCATCCCGCAAGCCAATCGACGAGTATCACAGACGCCTGGGTTTGGACAGCCGAGCTCGCTGCCTACCAACCCATTCGGAAATGCGAATGCTGGCCAAGCAGCTGGTGCTGGACGAGGGCAGACAAATGCTGGAACTGGGCCTGCTGCTCTTCGCGGTCTAGCGAACAACAACGCAGCTCCTGCGGCGGCAGCAGCTCCTGCAACATCAGCAATTCCGCGACCTGGAAGCGCTTTGGGCGGACCACAACCCAATGCTCAGCGCGGCGGTCGAGGCGGATCACAACTCCCTCGTGGTGGCTCATTGCGTGGTAACCCTAATGCCAATGCCGGTCGTGGTGGCGCACCTGCTGCACGTGGAGGTAGAGGTGGCATTCAGACGTCAGGCATCCCTGGAGCAGGCGGTGCTGGACGTGGTGGAGCGGCTAGTCCGCGTGGAGGACGAGGTGGCATGAACCCAGGTGCGGCGGGTTTTGTGCCAGGAGCAAAGAGGCCGAATGATGGGAGTGGAGGCAATGAAGAGAAGAGGGTGAAAGAGGGTTAGAACATGGAAATATCGATGTTCATGTTGTTGACAGGGATGCTAATCTGGGGAGGAATGTAGAAGGCGAGATCTCAAGCTCAAGTTCTGAAGAGCGATGTGGGAGCAGACTACCAAGGCGGCCTCGAATCAGGCAGAGGAGAAGATGAGGTACATCATGAGTTGGAGTTTGCGAACATCATTGGTGGATGCTTGCTGAAGGCTTGAAGGTGGAAATTCTCATCTGTATGTGTTGTGCGCAAACAATCTTCTTGTACTCTATCGCCGTGGTTTGGCATGCATTGCTGATGGCGCTGAAGGATCAATGTGAATTTCTGGTGTGCTACAAAAATTGGGGCTTTGTGTTGTCGTTCCTCATGGCTTCAGATCCCCACCATCCACGTCACTTCGGCGGTACTGACAGTATTTTGAATAAGCTAGATCTGGTAACACAAGTAGGCGGCTACTCCCGGAAGTTCAGATCTGAATGGGCTATAAAAATGACTTTTTCTGCCGCCAGCGACCTGAACCCATTCACCTTCACTTTACGGAACACCGACATGTCGACCTATATCACGATCGGTGCCTCAATGCGCGCTTCCACAGCCATGCTCATCAGAGGTTACATGGCAGAGATACATCGGCATCGCACAGATCAAGCTTCGCCCGTCGCCGTAACGAATACTCCAAGCGCGAGCTTCAACTCACTTCCGAAAGAAATCATCTACCACATCGTCACCAAGGTTTTGCTGCTTCACATGCCAAATGGCATCGTGGAACAGCGCAGCGCGTCTGCAGTACTCGAAGCGCCGCTACTCCCAATCTTTCAGGTTTCTGGTACACTCCGCGTGATCGCGCAAGAAATCTTGCTTCAGGTTATAGACGCTGCCCTCCAACGCATCGGTATTAGACTGACCCCAATTAGGACTTCACTTTCATGGTCAGAAGCATCGAGGACGCGCGTCGTCTGAAGAAATGGCTCACGGGATACGGTCAGATGCGCTACTTCAACCATACCAGCTCCGAGGTGTTCAGTCAGAGGACGGCTCCCAAGTGTCTACGCTCGCTGGCAATGTGGCCACCGTTCTTCGGGTCATGCCTTGCCAGCAGACTGAGTTCTTCAAGCTGCTGCAGTTGCTCCCCGATCTCTCACACCTCGCACTCCGGTTCCAACTCAAGCCGAAAGATACTCCTCGTGGTTGGATCAAGCAAGCGTGTCCGCAACCAGATATCTCTGTGTTCCCGATAGAGTACGTATGTCGTCTCAAGCAATTGCAAATCTTAGGCCTGGATCTGGATCACCCAACAAGCTTGAGTACAAAGAAGCTGCGCGCACTCTTTCAGCCGGTGAAGGCGGTCAAGCGACAATTGCGAAAGCACAACAAGGAGCTGTGGAAGCGTCGTTCGAATCTTCCAGTATTGCGTGTCAACGTGTACTCCCTGCGATGCAGCAAACTGTGGTACAAAGAGAAGCGGTCATGTTGGAAGAAAGCAACGCTAGGCAGGGAGGGTGTTCCCACCTTCGAGGTATTCGACGGTTCTCGACGCTTCAGCAAAGAGATCATGCCGTGCGCAGGCTTGCTAGGACAGCGACCATAACATCAAACAGATATGGCGTTGATGTGAACAAGCCGACGATGGCTCTGATCGAGGCAACCATGGTAGCAAAAGAAACATCAGCTTTGCATGGACGCGATGGGGACGAAAATGGCGACGACTCACCGAAATTTCTCGCTGCGTGGTGGAGTTGGACAAGAAGTGAAGCCAGTGCTTCGCGAGAGCCTAGTACAGAAGGTCACGTGGGGTAAATATTCCTATTTGCTCAGAATATTGGTTTTGAGTGCAAGCTTATCGCTGCTTGGGTATCTGGGTGTATCATAGCTCATCGTAAACTATACTTACGCTGAAAAGTCGTCACTGCATTACTTCAGTATTGTGCTCGACTTGTGGTCCACCATCTAGCCTCTTCAACAGCTCCACAATAGCCTTTGCGTCCTTGTCGGTCTCGCCCTCCACCGTGCTCTGTCCAATCGTGTTCAAATTGCCACAGAGCCACCTCTCTTGCATCCACCGCACCAGTGTGAGAAGATCTTCACAGCTCCGTACCATCTGCTGTGTGCTGAACTGTGTGCGTAGTTGTCGTGACATGACGGTCATGTTGTCGCGCTTGTCGTTCGGGAGTTCTGTCGTCGCGTCGAGGATATCTCCCATCGCGGTAAGGAGAGCGGTATTGCGGGCATTGATGCGCTCTATGTCCAGGTCAGCTCCCACTTTCTGGGACTGTGCAGGTTGGAACATACTCCTCAAGCCCTCACCACTCCTCTCCTTACCCTCCATCCTGCCCAGCGGTGTCGCAAGATCCTGCCTGTCCGCTTCTCTGATGTTCTCGCGCCTCGCTTTCGCGGCCTGCTTTTCGAGCGCCTCCTGCTTTTGCTTCTCCTGCGCTTCCTGAAGACTGCAAGAAAATCAGCAATCGGTTTAACTCACCTCGCTATGGAGATGCTCACCGGAGACGTGCTTCGACCGCGTTCTCAGCAGCGGCTTGTCCTACATCCTCACATCAGTCCTCAAGAACAACATCGCGCGTGAGAAGTGCAGCGCGCACCTTCTAAAGCACTTCCAACAAGCTTCGAACCATCAGCATCCTCATCAGGCGAATTGACGAATTCGTTTACCTCATCGTCCTCGATGTCGCAAAGATGCTGGTCGTCGTTCTGTGCTGTAGGAGCTTTGGGCGCGGTCGAGGATCCACCGCGATCGGCGTTTGCGGACTTTGCCATGTGCGCTGCGGAATTGGCTCCGTTCCTGCCTGTGACTGACGCATTTGTCTTGACTTTTGGCAATGGCACCGGTTTTGGTGACATTTTGATTTGTGGGAGGATGAAGCGATTAGTCTCAACGACCGATGTCGTTTGGAGGTTGCACAAGACCTTACAAGCAAATGCAGGATAGCAGGAATGGGTAGGCAGGTCAAGCGAAGGTGTTCACAAGCAAGAGGTGAGCATCAGGTCACTGATCGAGCAAGACGACCTTTTTAATTCCAGGTAACTATCTAAGGATCGAAGGAACACTAGGGAGTAGGATGAGGGGAGGGGCAGTCAAAGCATTGCAAAAGCCACGGCATAGTGTGGTGTTGACAAGACAAGAACACGCCCTTGCGAGCCCAAACCGAGAAAGACGCCTTTTTCTTCTTCCATCTTCCATCTTCCGTCCTCTACTCGTCATCTTCGTCATCGTCGTCCTCACTCTCAGCTTGCTCGAGCCACTCGAGGAACTGTTTCGCGTTCTGGCGGATCTTCTTGCTTGTAGCGAGATCGACGTACTTCTTGCTGGCCTTTGCGCCCCAAGATTTGGCAAGCTCCTCGCTGATCAAGTCCTCCTGATAGAGCTTGATCAGGATGAGGGAAGTCTTGGAGATGAGGTCATTCTTCTCGATGAAGCGCTCGATGCCGCCGAGGAATGCCTTCTGATGGCGGTCAGAGTCCTTCATCATCTGTCGCAGTCAGTTAGCAAGGATCAGATATTCAGTAGAATAGGTAGAACATACCAGCTGAAGGAGTGGGGCACGCTCTTCGATCTCGTCGTTTTTGGGAGACGCGACGTCCTTGCTGAAAAGAGTCTGAGCAAGTACCGTCATGGTTTTGTGCTTCTTCTCGATGCCAAACTCCTGCGCCTTCTTGCCAATGGCCGCATTCTCAAGCTCGGAGACACCACCCTCCTTCTCGCCCTCCTCAAGAATCCATGTGCCAAAGTCGTCATACGCACTGCCTTGACCCTCTTCATCATCTTCGCCCTCAAGCGTGAGGTTGCGCTTGAAGTCACCCGGAAGCTGGTTGGCACGGGCAGCTACGGCAGCCTCGGAGGTGTCGACAGACCAGCTGATCTTGGTCTCAGCAACATCGATGCCTTTGGCTTCGTCGTTGATGCGGCGAGTGAGCTCATCGTCACTTCCGGCCTCAACACCCTCATCCGCATCATCGGCATGATCAGAGTTGCTGTCGTGCGGGCTGCCGTCAACGCCGTTCTCGCCCTGCTCCTTGCGTGCCTTGCGCTCGGCCTTCTTGGTGGACTTGTCCTTCTTGCCCTTGCTAGTTTTGTTGTCCTTGAGGATGAAGGAGCTCAACTTGTGGCGCAGGTCTGCATCAGTGCGCTGACCGCAGGCCTTGCAGTCAAGCAAGATGCGGCCATCCTTGAACTTGAGATCCGTTTCTGGATTCTTGCATTGCTTGCAGAGGACAAACTTGTTGATGAAGCCGTCGAGGTGGTCCTGAAGCTTGGCGGCATCGTGAGCACCGTTGATGATCCAGCGATCGTCCTTGGGGTCCTTGTTCGTCTGCGCACCAAGCTCAAAGCCAAAGTACTTGATGACATAGTTTGGTGGACGGGCGAGAGACTGAGCGACACTGGGAAGGTTTGGGATGACGGTCTTGATGCCGTTGCCCTTGCCTTCGATCTTGCTCTGGATGCGCTCCATCTTGTAGCGGTAGAAGGGGTCGCTGACATCGCGACGGATGTTGATAGTCTGAGCCATGATGACGGTGTTGATTCGGTATCAAGCGACTCTGAGCTGGCGGGTCTGGATATTGATGCCGAGGGCGGTGGTTCTTGCGTGGGGCGGTTTCAGAGGCGGACTCGTATAGGAGATGGAGTGTGTATAAGCAGCGTACGCGACGTCGGATACATGCGCCTCTATCTTCCTGGCAGTAATACTGTTGAACTGGTAATAGTGGTAGTAGTTATGATGGACTGTGGGCGTGTTTTAGCCGTTGGTACAGTGGTGTTCGCTGTCCGGTCTTCGCAATATGCGAAACTTGTGCAGCTTGGGCGGAGGGTCGATTCGAAAATCGTGTCTCGGGCGCGAATACATAAACTCTTTGATCGAGAGCGGTCTTGTGGGAGGGGATATTGGGTTGCCTGTAGCAGGAATAATGGCGCTGGCGGTTTGTGGGCGGAGAGCTGCTGTATGCTTTCTCTCCCAGTCTTTGTGAGTGCCTTGTTTGCTGTGAGGTGTGACGTTGTCAGTTTGCGCTGGTGAGAGCCGAGCAGATGGTGTTTGTAGCGTCGCCGCAAAGGTTTGTGAGTGCAGGAGTGGCGATGAGTGGTGGTGGGCGAAGAAAAAATAGGGTCGTTCGTGCTGAAGGTGGAGCAGATATTACAACCCTAACAAATGGAAATCTGAGCGAATTGCGTGTTAAAGCCGGCCCGGCTGTATTGTAGCCTTAAAATTGACTCAGAGAACGTGTCATGTGTAGGGCTGAGTGATGCTCGGAAGTCATCACCGTTGCAGGAGTCATGTTTCCTGTTCTCAAACATCCTCATTCACCTGGACAAAAGAGCGACTCCTGTGACTGATTGTTTCGATCATAGAGTGAGGTGTGAATGTCCACCACGGTGCTGCCCAATCTTCCGATCGCGCCTTCTCCAGATGCAGATGGAAGCCGCCGAAGACTGACCCCTGTAGACGTAACAATCACGTCTTGTCATAATGCAGCAAGTTTTTGATTAGCCAGCTACCACTCCGTCGACTCATCGCTCTAGCGATATTTGAATATTGGTCTCGTGCTGACAAAGCAGTTCAACGTCAACTGACTGTTGCCTGTGGGCAAGGAAGCATGGCGCCGAATTACTCGCTGTATCTGGTCACGGATTCCACGGATGCCATTTTGAAGGGCAGACACCTGCCAACCGTGGTCAAGAATGCCATTGAAGGAGGTGGGATAGCGAATCACTTCCGACAAAGCATGCGGCAAGATCTCATCAGTACACAGGCGTTACCATCGTCCAGTATCGCGACAAGACAAGCGACACAGGCGATCTGATCAAGACTGCGAAAGAACTCCATGAGATCACGAAGGCGGCGAATGTACCACTTCTGATCAATGATCGCGTTGATGTTGCTCTGGCAATTGAAGCAGAAGGCGTGCACATCGGTCAAGATGATATGGGTATGCTGGTCGACTGGCAGAACTCATCATGGTATTGACACATGCAGACCTCGAGACCGCTCGAAAGATCCTGGGCGATGATAAGATAATCGGTGTAACCGCTTCATCACTGCCAGAAGTCATCGCTGCAGCGAAAGGTGGCGCGAACTACCTAGGTCTTGGGACTGTTTTTGCGACGCAGACGTGAGTCAATCAAGAAGATTTTGTGTCATTGCTAACACGAAGGAGTAAGGAGAACACTAAAGCAGTCGTCGGCCCAGCTGGGATACGAGACATGCTGAACACGCTTTACGATCACGACAAGGACCACAAGATCAAGACCGTCTGTATTGGTGGGATCAATGCCTCAAACGCTCAGCGCGTTCTATTCCAATCGAAAAACGTTCATAGACAGCTTGACGGCATCGCAGTTGTCAGTGCCATCGTTGGTGCCGAGAATCCCGCATCAGCCGCCAAGGAACTGAAGCTACTGGTTGAGAGTCAAGCACCATGGACTGCTCATACTCCAGCTTTCAATCGTGCTCCTATCACGAAGGATACGATCAGGGAGCTGGTACCCATTATTGTTAAAAGTGTTCCGGACACAAAGCCATTATGTCACAACATGACCAATCTGGTGGTCCAGAACTTTGCTGCGAATGTCGCTCTCTGCGTTGGAGGCAGCCCAATCATGTCGAACAATGGCGCGGAGGCGCCTGCCCTTGCAAGCAATGGAGGCTCGCTCGTAATCAATATGGGCACCGTCACTGGCGATATGCTGAAGAACTACACACAAGCAGTCCAAGCTTACAATGCCGTTGGCGGGCCGGTCTTGCTGGATCCTGTGGGCGCAGGCGCATCGCAACCTCGCAAGGACGCCGCGAAGTTGCTCATGGGATCAGGCTACTTTGATGTCATGAAAGGCAACTACAATGAGATTGCGGTACTCGCTGGAGTGAGTAGTGGCCGTCAACGCGGCGTCGATGCCAGCGCTTCATCTTCATCCATGGATGAGAAAGCACATATCGTGCGCGGCTTGGCCGAACGTGAGCGCAACATTGTGATCATGACAGGCGAGACAGACATTGTCAGCGACGGCGCACGCACACTTGTCATCCAGAACGGCCACCCCTATCTCGGTGAAATCACGGGCAGCGGTTGCACGCTGGGCACCACAATCGCGGCCTTTGTTGCAGTCTACAAGGAGGACAAGATGCTTGCGGCCATTGCCGGGATGCTAATGTACGAGATCGCCGCTGAGCGTGCTGCTTCACGAGACGAGGTTCGTGGCCCTGGAACGTTCATACCTGCGTTCTTGGATGAGCTGTACGCCATTCGAAAGATGGCCGGAGAGGACGATACGAGCTGGATCGAGGCGGCGAAAGTGCGACACTGTGAAGGAACTGGAAGCCCAAAGTCTATCAAGAGCAATTGATGGCCGTGTGTAACGACTCATCTCCGGAGCATGTCGGTCCGCGATCCAGACCACCATCGGACAAATTAGTGAGTGCCATTCTGTTAATGTTGCTGTCAATTAGTAGCTAATCGCGCGGCCAGGTCATTCTGCGTGGAAGGGTAGCAAAATAGCAGACATTATCCTCACAAGAGCACAACGCGCGAATTCCTTATATACATAAAAACTCAGATAGAGTTCTGCGGCCAACCATGACCCTGGACATGGTGTATCGTCAGCTCGGAAACTTCCGCTTCAACTCTATTTTGAAGTGTAAATGGCCGAAAGACAAAAGTCACGTTCACCTCTTCAGCTTGCATGATGATCAGTCAGAGTTTCCTTTCTCTTCTGCCGAGACCGGAATTGTGGAGTCCTCTTCGTTTCCATCTCTCTTTCCTGCCGCCGCGATGCTCTTCTGTGTCCACTTCACTTTTCTCACCACGGTCTAGACTCTCACAACTTTGACGCCTTGGCTCGACTCATCGTGAACAATTTAGTGCTTCTTCTTGCTCCCATTGCTCCTTCTATCGATCTTCTGATCATTTTTACACCAATTTTGCTAGTTGAGAGCTGGTTTTGCGCGGGCTCTTCAGCTATGCTCACCCTGTTCGATCTGCCAGCACCAATACGAGTGCGAATTGCGACCCACGTGTTGAACGGATCTTTGGACCCCGTTCAGTCACTCCAAGAACTTCACCAAGGCGATTCTTCACGCAAAATTCAGCGTATCAACCGACACGGACACGATGCAGCGGAAGTCGCGATTGAAAGGTGCATACGCTACCCGTTTGCGGTGCACCTGCCATTTTCGGGGCTTTTGAGGACGAGCAGTGGGATCCGACAAGAAGTCAAAGATGCGATGACAGTACTGAAATCGAAACGCATCGCGTATAAGCTCGATTTGGTGGTCGAGAATGAGGTTACGATCTTGCCCGTTTGGTTGAAATGCCCTGTGCGAAGCATGGAAATCGCACGGCTCGACATCGATGTACGCCTGCTGGGATCTGCTGACGATGCTGCGGCGTTGATGACGCTTGTAGGCCTTCAACAGCATGCGCGAGATCGCTGCAGAACGCTCGCATTTGCCATTGTTGCTCTGGTCGCAAGGTTCATTGAGCGTGGACCGCGATTCGAGCACCTCCGACATTCTGGAGGAGAGATCAAAGTGCAAACTATCATGATCAACTTTCATTCACGGGTGGACGATATACTACCCGAGCAGAAGCGCCTAGGGAGATCTGATTCAGTGCAAGAGGAGCTTGGGCTGATGGACCACCTCAATCTGTCTGAGTTGCACGCAAAAGCTGAGCATGGTTCGATCAGTAGTGAGGGCTCCAATTGGAGCGACTCGGACGGCTTCAGCCAGCATGGTCACGAGAGCGAGGAGGTCGTGGAAGCGAAGGATTTATTGAGGACTGTTGACCTGGTCTTGAGACCACTATGCCGGCAGGGGAAGTACACGCTCGAGCGGCGACTCAAGCACTTCTCAAACGCGCACCTGGGCTCTTTGAGGAGGAACGTACGCAAGATCTATCTCACGCTTGATGGGAACCCGGAGAAGGCAATGATGGTGGAGGCTTGACCGGGCGTGACAGCGGCCTAGGTTCTGGCAAGCGATGGGAGGATTGCTGCACGAGTCTGAGCTGGAATAGGATCAAAATGCACATTGTACCTTGGTGCATGTTTCGAGATGCAGTTGAACTATGATAAGATCCCATCGCAATACTGCTCAGTTCGATAGATGCGATGCGATGTGAGCCAACAGCGTGACGAACGAACTCCAATGTTGAAGCGCATGTGCCGCTGTCAAACAAGCCGGGCGTCGGGCGAAACTTACTGTTGGGCATAGCAACTGTTCTTTGGGATGATTCGTCCATATTCCATTACAGTCGAAGTCCGTGACGTCTTACGCTCTCACGAGGAGATCCAATGCCTTGACTATGCTGCGATGAGTCTCTGCCATGAAATAAAGTTGCGCCACACTCAAGAACGGGAAAATTGCATAAATCAGTTTGGTTTGAATATGCTTAGATTGAGACCACTAGATCTATTGTCCAAGCCAAGGTCTTGCAATTGATGCGGGCATGCACGCCTATCGATGGTACACGCCCACATTGTTCGCATTGATCAAATCGATGCCCTGGCCCCTGAAAGTGTCAGGCTCTGCATAGCTGCTGACATTCGCATCGAACACATAATCCTGAGGATTGCTCAGATCATACACCGGCCACATCTCTTCAGTCCCGTTCCACATGTAGCTTTGCCGCCATGAGTTGGGATCGAGGTCATGCACGAAGCTGACCCAGTCGCTGTCCATCAGCCTGGCGAGATCTGCGTAGCTCTGTGGAAGACCCTCGAACGGATTTTTTGCGACGGGAGCATAGCCGACACCATCCAGATTTAGAAACACGAAGCTGATCTCTTGGAAGTGCTGGACACCAGTTTCCCAGCCAGAGTTCGATGTCAACGCATTGAAACGGTAGCAGTATGCTGGCACGCTTGCGGCCGCCCACGTTTCACATGTCAATCTTCTGTTAGCGATGAAGACTGCATCGCCATAATAGCTGGCTGTGCGTCGAAGCTGAGTCCCATTGCCGCCAGTTGGCCTGCCATCACCTAAGCTGGCAATGACATTGACCGACAAATCGTCAGGATAAGCCTGCAGAACCATGTTTGCGAATGCTGAAGGGACCTGTCTTGAACCAGGCGCGGTGAGGAGATTGTAGAAGTCCTGTGTCGAATTTGCTCCACGTGGGCTGAATGAAGCACCCTCATCGGAGTTTGCGCCGGAAATGATTGGGACATGGATGAAGCCTCCACGCGCGACCTGAATGGATGTAAAGCCCTGAATGTAGTCGCCATCAATGCAAGGGTTGAAGCCAGTCAGTGGCATCGAAGTCGTATTGATCACCGCGTTGAGGTCGTCGGCAGAAACAGTGCGAAGACACTGTAGTGTATCAAGAGTGCCGTTGCAGTTCGTGCGGTTGACGAGTGCATTGTACTGCTGCTGGTAGCTCTCCGGTCCTCTCAAAGCACCGTAGCTGATTGGATTACCGCTTTGCATGATGGCACCACGGAAGAGCTTGTCGTCTCGGCCGCCATATGCCGTCAGGTGGTAGCCAACGGACGCGGCCCCGGCGCTCTCGCCAAAGATCACGACCTGGCCTGGATCACCACCAAAGCCTGCAATGTTCTCTTGCACCCATAGCATGGCTAGTCGCTGATCGCGAAGTCCCAAGTTAGTCTGACCGGTGCCAGCAACCTCATTCGAGCTGAGAAAACCCCATGCACTGAGACGATAGTTGAAGTTCACGACCATGATTGGCCTGCCAATGGTGACAGAGTTCTGCACCATGAAGGAAGCATTATATCGCTGGTCGACGCCACCACCTGCTGTGAAGCCGCCGCCGTGGATCCACAATGCGACTGGAAGCTGCTGATTCTCATAGCCAGAAGGACGGATCACGTTGATGTAAAGGCAGTCCTCAGAAACGGCGTAGTTCCATTGGTCTGATGAATAGCCATAGCACTATACAAGCGATGTTAGAATACATGTATGGAGTGTTCAGAATGAAGCTGTACGAACCTCGCCAGAGTATTGCACTGCATCCCGGCTGTCGCTCCAGCTCTCATTCAGTGAAGCTGGGTTTCTGAACCGCAAATCGCCGACTGGTGGTTGCGCATACGGCATACCAAGGAAGAAGTCCTGGTTGTATTCCGCTGAATGTACACCAGTATACGTGCCATTCTTGATCTGGGCTGTCGGTGATCCATATGATTGTCCATTGCCACCATTCGCCTTTGCCGCGATGGCAAGGCACAGGCAGAGCGCAATTCCAGAGAAGGAAATCATGGTGACTGGAGCATTCAATCAGAAAACACTTCGAGCGGGACTCGCGAGAAGTTAATGTATGAAGGAAGATCAACTCGAGTCAAGCTTTCGGACCTTCTTCAACATCAAGCATACACCGCATGACCAAGCAAGGCACCACGGACACATTTCCACGGCATTTGTCGTTCAGAAGAAAGCACGACATGGACCCAAAAGTGCGACCATACATACCAAAATACATCATCACCGAGACGGACTCCCATGAACTTCTCGGGCGAACTGCACCCGCAGCCAATGGTGACGAGGCAAGAAGCACATATCGGGGTTGGAACGATTTGCGGGGAAGCGCGGCCATGGCTGCTGTATTAGCATTACTCGGAAAAGCCGGCGTACATGGCTATGGCATCATGGTGTTGATCTTTGGGAGTGCGGAGAAGAGAGGCTCAAGAAGGCATGGTGGGAAAGTTGAGTAGTCGGGATGGTGGGGTAGTCTCGTGCTACAACGTATTATCGAGATAATATGGAGCAAACAAGCTTAGAAGCTTGATCTTGATGTCCAGCCTTGCGTGGGACGCAGGGCTATTGATTTCTTGGAGTGCAGAAGGCGAAGTTGTTCGTGGAGAAGCTGGAGGAGGAAGGTGCAAGGCTCGGCACTTTCCTCGCGGCAAATGCACATCGCTGATGATCGACGACAGCATCACGGAGAAACCTCGAAGAAAGTGCAGATCAATTCAATGGGCTGATGCAGAAAAATCACGCTCAGATTGTGTGTACGTACTTCTTATTACAGCTTTGATACAATTGCTTCAGACAGGATGGATAAATCATTAAGGGAGTCGTAGATGGCACCAGGCCTTTGGAGACAGACAGACGAAGACAGACCGATCCGCCCACGCGTGCATCATCCCCAGCCTCAATCCCACCATCCCTCGTATGCTTTTTGGATGCTTCTGCCTGATCTTCCTCATGGATATCCTTCCTCCAAACGCGTAAAAAATTCACCATGAAATGCTCTACTCGCCCCTGAGCTTGTCCTGCTTGACACTCCACGCCATGTCCAACAGGTCCTTCTCCTCCTTCTTGTGCGCACTCTTCAGACCAGTCGCAACGGACGCACTTGGGCTTCTACCGGCATACATGACGTGTCTCCTGTTGTGGTGCTCGGTCTGGTTGAGCAAAGTCTCGATTCTTGGTTGCGTGAACGACCATGCGCCTGCGTTGAGAGGCTCTTCCTGGGCCCAGACGAGTGTCTCAGCATTCGGATAGCTGTCGAGATTCTCCTTCAATTGCGCCCATGGGAACGGATGGAGCTGCTCGATGCGGGTGATGGCGGTGGTCTTGTCGCCAATCTCCTCACGGTGCTTGGTGAGAGCGGTCCACACCTGACCAGTGCACATGATGACACGCTTGATG
Organism: Scolecobasidium constrictum UM 578; assembly: GCA_000611715.1. Taxonomy (NCBI): domain Eukaryota; kingdom Fungi; phylum Ascomycota; class Dothideomycetes; order Venturiales; family Sympoventuriaceae; genus Scolecobasidium; species Scolecobasidium constrictum. Next base: position 139,015 of record AZYM01000148.1, read on the forward strand.
TTCTCCTTGGCTTCGAGCGTGCCGTCCTCGTGACCTGGATCCGGGATGACCCATTGGAAGTGCGAGTCATCCGTGAACTCCTCAATCGATGAGCGCGCCATTGGGTGACGGAGGAGATTCTTGCTGAAGAACAGGACGAGTGCTGTCATCATCATTAGCTGGCATTCCTCAGATACCATGGGGGCAACTCACGCTTTCTGAATTGTCTGTTCATCTGTCTTCTGAGCAAATGGAAGTAGTTGCTCGGCTTTGTCACATATGCGATCTGCATGTTGCAGTCCTGGTGTTGGCGGTCAAGCTTATCGGGTGACGGGAAGATGCGTGGATCCTCGTTGCAGAGTTGCAAGTAGCGCTCCATGCGGCCAGACGAGTGCTCTGGACCCTGTCCATCGTAACCGTGGGGCAGAGACAGGACAAGACCTGACCGCTGCAGCCACTTGACTTCACCAGACGCGATGAACTGATCGATGATGCACTGGGCGTTATTGGCGAAGTCACCGAATTGAGCCTCCCACATGACAAGGGCATTCGGTGAGGAGAGCGAGTAACCGTATTCGAAGCCGAGACTGTGAATTGACAAATTAGTGTGAGGGATACTGGAGAGAAGGACATATCACTTACACGCCAAACTCGCTAAGCGAGCTGTTGCTGATGACGAAGGTGCCTTGATCTTCCTTCAACTTGGCAAGCGGAGTGTATGTAGCCTCAGAGTCCTGGTCGTGGAGAACGGCGTGGCGCTGCGAGAAGGTACCACGCTCAACATCCTGGCCAGAGACGCGGACATGGTGACCTTCCAAGCAAAGCGAGCCGAACGCCAATGCCTCAGCAGTAGACATATCGATGTTCTTGCCCTCCGTGACATTCTTGGTGCGCTGCGACAAGATACGCTTCAAGTTGCGGTGCACGTTGAAGCCTTCGGGCGCGCCACCGATAGCATTGCCAATAGTGTTGAGCATATCCTTCTCCACAGCAGTTGGCAGATGCGGCAGAACCTCCGTAGCCAACTCCTTGGGACTCTTGAAGCCGTTCCATGCGGACGTCAGCCATTCCTTTGCAGATGGCTGGTAGTCCTTGCTGCGCGTAAAGCTCTCCTCAAGCATACCCCAGACCCACTTCTTATGCTCGTCAATGTCGTCCTTTGTGAAGGTGCGGTCGGCGAGAAGGCGGTCGGTGTAGGTGTCGAGTGCGGGCTTCTGCTCGGCGATCTTCTTGTACATGAGTGGCTGAGTGAAGAATGGCTGATCCGTCTCGTTGTGGCCTGACTTTCTGTAGCAGACCATGTCGATGACCACGTCCTTCTTGAACTTTGCACGCCAATCAGCTGCGAGCTGGCAGATGAAGTTGAGAGCCTCGACATCGTCACCGTTGACGTGGAAGACAGGCGCATCAATAGCCTTGGCAATATCCGAGCAGTATGGTGTCGAACGGGCAAAACGTGGATCCGTGGTGAAACCGATCTGGTTGTTGACAACGATGTGGATCGTGCCACCAGTCTGGTACGATGGGAGAGACATGAAACCAAGAGTCTCGTACACAACACCCTGAGCAGCGAACGCAGCGTCACCGTGAAGAAGCACGGCCATTGCGCTCGTTGCATCCTTCTCATCCTTGTTGTAGTGTAAAATAGCCCTTGTCTTGCCTAGCACGACTGGGTCTTCGGCTTCCAAGTGCGATGGGTTGGCAACGAGTGAGAGCTGGACGCGCTTGCCGGATGGAGTAGGACGCTCGAAGTTCATACCAAGATGGTACTTGACATCACCGGAGCCCTCATCAGTGGGATCAGCGGTGCCGGAGAACTCGCTGAAGATGGACTCGTTGGGCTTGCGGACGACGTTGCTGAGCACATTGAGACGACCTCTGTGCGGCATACCAATGACAATGTCCTTGACACCGTAATCGACACTGCGGTCGATCAATGCCTTCATGCCGGGAATGAGAGTCTCGCCACCCTCAAGACCGAAACGCTTGTCGTTGGGGTACTTGGTTGCAAGGAAGGCCTCAAAGCTGGTGCCCCAGATGAGACGATCCAGAATCCTCCTCTTCTCGTCGACCGAGTACTTGAACGGCTGCGGAATTTCGACACGCTCACGGATCCAGTCGCACTGCTCACGATCTGGGATGTGGATGTACTCGACACCATACGAGCCGCAGTACAGTCTTTCGCAAGTATCGATGATTTCTCGCAGGGTCATCTTGTCGCGTGTGTCCGTCTTGAAGCGTGGCAAGATACCAGGACCAAGCGTGAATTCCTGGTCGAGGTCCTTCTCGGTGAAGTTGTAGTGCTTCAGCTCCAGCTCAGGCGGACGAACATACCACGGCTCGTAATCTGAGCCTCTGATGCCCAGAGGGTCGATCTTCGCCTTGTGGTGGCCACGTGCCTGGTATGCGCGCACCAAGAGCTGCACCTTCAAGTGGTTCTGCGTGTCGGAGCCGGCGCCGACTTCCATGCCCACGCCGGGTCGGAAGTCTGGCAAGCCGCCGTGTGGGTGCGGGAGGATGGTCGGAGGCGGCTGGAAGGCTTCTTCGATGGGCATGTCGCCGTCTTCCATGTTGCGGAAGTAGATTTGCCATGAGACGTGCACTGATGATGGATCGTTCTTCCACTGCATGTACATTTCGTCGACATAGTTGGCCGTGTTACCTTGGAGGAAGGCATCGTTGGGGCTCTATACGCACATCATGCATTAGTCACTCCCATTCGATTTCGTCTCATACATCTCAATTGATGAAGGACTCACCACACCCTGTCCTCCAGCTCCCTGAGCTTCCTCAGCGCTGGAAGCATAATACCGCTTCTGCTGCGAACGGCAGGCAAGAGCCAGCGCCCGTCGTTTTGACGCAACAGACGAATTATGCGATGCCTTAGCGACAGTCGATAGTGATGCGCGCGAAGAAGCAGTGGCAGAGCTCAAGCTGCAGCGACCCAGATGGGTGCTGCATCGGCTCAATGAAGCCCTCCACATGGCTCGATTGGCGATGGGCAGGGACGACGAATTACGAGAGACAAAAGAGGTGAGGTAGCTAGGAGAGGTGAAGGAGGAGTCGCGACGATGGACTCATCCAATCCACCTAATGCTTAGTGTTCAGCTGTTGGAGATGTGCTGGAAAGGGAATGGGACGGGAGAGCGTTGACTAGGTCTAGGTACAGGTGCTGCGGCTGCACGTCGACGTATTATTTGCTAAAGGAAATGGCGGCAGGAGACTGCGGAGGACTCGGCAACTAGAGGCGGTGCCACTGTGGCGGTGGTCCCGCGACGTCTCAGAATTTGCAACGTGTGAGGTCGTGCTCTTGCCTGCGGTGTCGCATCTGTCTTGGGATTTTCTGCGCTGTCACGGATTGTGCTTCACGTCTTTCTTTTCTTTGTCCCACCATCGTGCTGCTTGGTGATGTCCCTACTATGTAGTTGATGGCTGCAGATCGCTCCTGCCCCATGTCTCACACCAATCACTTGGCGCGTATTCGAAAGCTTCCGTCCACTAGTCATTGCCCCGCAAGGTTGCATTTATTTGAGCCGCACCCAAGCAGGACGTCTAACACTTTAACGTCTTCCAACTCCGACATGATTCTTTGCAGTCTCACAGTCACTCATCTGATTGTTGCAAGACATAGCGGCAAAACCTTGGTTGAACAGCCTACCGACCCAATATGTATTTGCAAGAACGCCGCGCTCAAAAAATCCCAAAAAGGTTTTATACACACGATCTATCCAAGCCGGGTATCGAATACTCAGCCAGATCTTGAAATTGCGCCCCAAATGAACAAAAGCCTAGTCAACACCGGCATACAGATCTACAATAATGTTGACAGCAGCGACCACGATCTCAGCAGCGATGAGCACCACCACAATCCATTCGAGATACTCGCCATGCGTTTGTCCCAACTGCTCCTTGAGTACGCGCAGTAGATCTTCGAGAACGCCTAGTCGGTCTGTCAAGAGCTCTACGCGCTGGTTCATCTCAAGATAGCTTCGCACGGCGCCATACACAGGCTCCAATTGTGGTTCAGCCCACATGAGTTCAGGCGCATCGAGGACGGAGCCTTGAAGATGGATGTTGATGCGGAGGATGAAGAGTTCGCCAATCTGCATATTGATCTCGCGGCGCGGAAGGGAGATCTTACCAGTAAGGGCGAGTTGAGTGGGTAGGTCTTTGGTCAATTCAATGGTCGCATCGACAAGCGATTCATACAACGAAGTCTGGCTTGACTCAGTACACTGCCTTTGGCAATCGAACACAGGACTAGCTCACCTTGACACTCTGGCTGAGAGCATGACTGATGGCCAGCTTGGTCATGTAATTCTTCTTATCCCTCAAGCTGATGAAGTCGTTGTAGATGCGCGCCTGGTACTCTTTGGTGTAGTAGAAGTTGAAGTCCTCGGTCTGTACAGCATCTTTGTCTAGCTTCTCGTCCTCGAACTTGGACATCTCCTTGAGCAATCTTTGCTCCTGCTGCATAGTCATACCCCAGATAACCACAGTGCCATAGTCGAAGATGAAGACCTCTGGTATGTCGACTTCGATGTCGAGATCTTCTGGATTCTGAGTCGATGGTCCTGCGACACCATCGGGTATGCCGTCGTCATCGCGAGGTGCATGGTTAGGAACCATAAGTGGCTCCTGTCCCGTGTCGAAGCTGATATCGCCTGCCTCGTTATGCACGTCGATCAAATCTTCGCGCCGTTGCTCGTGATTCTCGACCTCAACTGCAGAGTCAGAGTAGCGTCGCTGCATGGTGTAGCTGCTCTGTGAACTTGATCTGTCTCTCTTCTTCGGTGGCTTCTCGACTGCCGGATGCTCATATCGGTATGGCGTGTAAAGACACTCGTCGAACCTCTTTGGCGCCGCACCCCGTGACCTCATCTTGCCCTTCAAGTATCGTGCCATGTCGTCGAGGCGGTATGAGCTCGCAGTGCAGTATGCTGTCACCCTTGGCAACCGATCCCTGTCTGCTTTGCCCAGTCTCGCTGCATCGCGCCTTGCAGTTGGATCGCGTATGCGAGTGAACTGGGAGTAGACTTCCCTTCCAGACTCCTCATCTGGACCTTCGTCGCCATGATCGGGATCCGGCAGTATCTTCAGCTTCTCCGCCTTCTTTGTTGTGCGCTGCGGTCCAATGCGTGGGCCCTGCAGATGTGCGGGTATCGCCGGTGCGCCTTGACTATGTCGTCTCCGCAATTTGCTATTGAGATTGGAGAGTATGCCCGGATGTGCGGCATTGCCGGCGGTTGCGGGCGGTGGCAGTCGCCCCGTGGAGCTGCCGCTGCTTGTCGAGACGGTTGGGTTGAATGTGACGGTGCGCTGTGGCTTCGGTGGCGCGGAAGGCGAAGCAGACGCTATGCTCGACCTGTTCGCGATCAATGGCGTGGACTCGGTCGCCGTCGAACTCGACGCCATGGCTGCGAAGTTGGTGGTGCTGGAGCCGCCGTTCTGGTGTCACGATTGGCGGAGCAATTGATTGGGGAGAAAGATGGAACAATCAACTTTGCGACATCGAAACGCCTCCTTCTCTTGTGCAACAGAGCAGCACGATCCGCGTCGCCATTACTTTACAGTATGGCCAAAAGTTTATGTGAAGATGATCGATGGATGATCGGCGCTCATAATGCGAGCGGGTGGTCATAGCTTTTGTCCGCTTTGGCTGCGCCGTGACGTATTCTTGGTAGATGGACTTGTTAGTGTGGAGAGATACGCATGTACTGTAGCTCTGAGCATGGCGTCTTCATCACCCAGGCGGCATCCTTTTTTCGTTCTCTTCTCGACCAGTTTCCTCGCATCTCCCTGATCGTCAATTTTGCAGTGTCTTATTGTTATCTGCCGAACGAAGCATCTTCGCATCACCGCCTCTCAGACTATACTGCTGCGCGCCTTTATTCCCAGCGGATCGGCATATGGTCCAGCTCTCGATGCTGAAAAGTCGACCTGATGATCCTCATACCACAGCTGCTGTTGGTCAGGTTCAGTACCATGCACGTAAATATGACCAACAGATCATCGTGACAGTGGAGACATGGAGAAGGCCGATCTGATCTTCGCGGCTCTTGAGATCACGTCCCCGTCAAGAAGTCGATGTCAACGAAGCACGCCGTCAGAACTTGGATTCGAATTGGTTGATGGGAAGGTATTGAGCCTACGCGAGCTCATAAGCATAAGCAAATTGCCGAGTACCGGCTTTTCTAACGTCTAGCACCTTGCATAATGTACCTGAAGCACCCAAAATCGATCGCCATCTCATCACAGGCGAGTCCTTCTAGTCCATCGGCTGATATGCGTTCGCCCCTGCACGCGCGCGCTCTGCTCTCTTGACAGTAGAGCTCCTCCTGGCAGCTGCATTCTGATCATCGACCTTTTGCTTCCACCGTGCAGCACTCTGTCCGTCCTCATCAGCGCTCCAATCGACTACGAACCTCTCCGTCTCGGGTAGGAGAAGGAAGTCCGAAATCTGGGACTCTCGCATGTCGGTGATCTCTCCACGACTCCACACCAGGATCAGCCGAGTCAGTGTACCCCCATCCTCCAGCGTTGGCGTGCTACCATTAGCATACGCCCAGAGCTGAGAGAGATGCGGATCCTCGATATCCTCCGGCCACACCTGTCGGACCACGGGCATTTCAGCAAGTGCACGTGTGGTGAACATCATACTGCTTGTGTAGTCCCCAAAGTTTGATCGCGCCGCCACAGGCATGTGCTTTTGGTAGTGGCTCCACTTCCACTTCTTGTCACCCGTGAGTTTGCGCATCACGACCTCGACCGTGCGGTCCATGACATCTGCGCCGACACCTTCCATACTATGGGGACGATTGTTTTGGAGTAGTGCGTAAATTGACCGCGCCGTCCAGCCAACTGAGATGCATCGATATATAAAGGACGGATCGCGAAGATACCCGGGATAGAAGGTCAAGATGTCCGCGGTGGTGAGATCAATGCCTATTGGGAGGTTGGAGTTGATTGTTGCTTGGAGTCGGATTGCCGTGTTTGATGGGTAGTGAAGGCGTTCTTTGAGCCCTTGCCAGTTCACTCCTCTGAAGTATGTCATGTCCGCAAAAGACGAGGCCTCGATTGACCACGTCGCAATGCCTTCTGGCTTGGGCTGGACGGGGGCTCTGCGCGCAGGTCGTTCCATCTTTGTTGCTGGAGCGTCATCTGACTCTGTTTTCATCATTAGACCGGCCGTCAAGCGTGCATCTGTTGATGGCTTCATCGTCGTTGATGAGTAATCCGACTCGTCTTCCTTGATTGCAGGACCCTCTTTGGTGTCTTCATCCACCTTGATAGACGGTTCTTTCTCTGTCGGTGGCGCTCTTGATGCTCTTCTCCGTGGGAACAGATCGGGATACTTTCGCCGCAGAGCGTCGAAGCTGATCTTCACAGGATCGCCAATAGGGTTGCGCACGGTAGCTACGGTGCCATTGTACCACTTCCCAAGGATCTTCCATCTCACGGAGGGCGTAAGGTATTCGTGTGCATTGTAGTCGGTGGTGATATCCATGACATCGGTCACAGAGTCTCATGGCGCACAAGTCAGACAAGGGTTCAGTCTGAGATCAATGATCACTTACCGACAGATTGGAACTCATCATCATCGTCATTGAACATCCAGTCAACCGTCTCCGGACCGGTCGTCTTGTCATTGATAACGGCAAATACCGCCATGGCATTGTTCTTCGCATGATTCGCAGGTGCGATGACGGCGCTGGAGTCAGCCAAAACTCATGAAGCAACATCTTCAGACTCACCATGAACGACTCTTCCGATCACTGAGCAGGTCTTGCCATCGGCCAAGTAAATCTCGCGCGGCCACTCACATGGCTCAAACCAGCGCCCAATTGGTGTAGCTGTGCCTGCAGGCGGTGGTTTTGAATTCCAGTTAATCTCCATGCTGATGACTTTGGTCAGTCAGTTGATGGTCAGAGACTCAATTTGTAGGCTAAACCGACAAGGAAAAGGTGTCCTGCTCACCCGATGACTGGACAGGTGACTTTTCGATTGGTGGCACGCGAAAGAAGACTCTGTTGATGTCGTTCATTCACAAGTGGTCCGCAATGATCATTGTTTCAGAAAACCAAAGCCGCTATCGGGATTCGTAATAAATGAAGAACAACGCGTCAAATATTTCTCCATATCTCTTGTTGACATCAATTGATCTCAGTAATCTTGCGCTATCTCATCATCTACAGTTGCATCCTCATCCACCTTTCCTTCCCCCTTGTCTTTCCTCTTTGACTCTGCCGCAGCTACCCTGTTCCAGTACTCTGCACGCTTTTCGTCCATGTCGGCATTGTGTTGCAACAGGGGAGCGTGCATCCGTTGCTCATCTATGTATGTCTTGAGCTGCGACATAGGCAAGTCTTCGATGTCCCCTTTCTTCCACATGCCAACCAAGGTCGCAAGCGTACCCGTGTCACCAGGTAGGAGAGGGTTGAGTATGTGCTGCTCAAGTTCCGATAGCCTGAGGTCGGTCGTGTGATATTTCAGCTTTCCTGAGTGGAGATCGTCATCGAAGGGAATCAGCCAGGCTGCAAACGCCTCAGCGCTGTAGGTATGAATCTTTAGTCTGGTGCTGACATCAATGTTCGATATCCCGTCCACCGTTTTGTGTGCTCCATCGGAAATGAAGTTCAGAGACTTCTGCATATTGCTGCTAAAAGTCATCTTATTCGGATGCGCTTCCGATACCTGACAATGGTGCGCAAGAAATGCTGCATGTAAAGCCGAGGCTGTCCATCTCGTTGACCAACACCGGTAGGCGAAGTACGGATCTTTGAAGCGACCAGGGAAGAAGGTGAGCAGTTCGACCGTCGTCAAATCCACTCCTAGTGGTAGCATGTGCTCGAGATTTGGCACAAGTCTCAGGTACACGCTATCAGGTGGAGAATAGAGTATTCTGAGAGCTGGCCAGTGAACTTCAGATTCAGCACAGCTTGCGCTGTTTGAACGCACGGGGTCAACGACTAAGTTGCGGGACCGCAAGTTTGCGAGCATTCCAGAATCTTGAGACATGAGTGCCGTCACATCCACAGGAGTTTTGGGTCGGGGATATGCTGCCTTTCGAGATGTTTCCATTTGCAGTTCCTGTTGGCTCGGTGATGCGTGGAAGCATGAGTGATCTTGGGTCGTAGAGTGTAATGACCCGAGCCCTGGCTGTTGAGTTTGCACAGGAACAAGAGCTGCTAATGCTGCTGAATCAGATGCTTGCGACCGTGAAGAGGGACGTCCGAAGAATTGCTCAGTGTGGAAGTGACGTTCAGGCTCTGCGTGCAGGTGTGCTCGCTTCGGCGCTACAGAGAAAGGCGACGTGTTTTCTGTGGGCGGTGATGTGGTGTCCTGGCTCAAAGCTAGCTGCGTTGACGGTTGCGAGGGCGATTGGAGGTCGCTCATTTGTCTTGCTGCATCGGCAGGATCATTCAAAGGCAGTGGAAATCTGGGACACGCACTCGAAAAACCTCCCTTGCCATCGAGCCATGGTCCCAGGATCAGCCGTGTGTTCTTCTCCATGAGATAAGGATCCACACTTAGTAAGAAACCTTCCGCGTCAAGAGCTTGATCTATATGCACTCAGTCGTTTGGGCCAAAGCCATTCACAATGCTGGTGCACTCAGCAATATGGACCGCCACATCACCAACCTTTTCATGTCGGCAAGTCTCGAATTTCCCATCTTTGTGCTGCACCACGAGGAAAGATATCGTCATTGGTCGGAGTGATGTGGTCCCCATGAAACCTGAATGTCAGTAGTCAGTTTCAAAGCATCTAACATACTAGTATGGAGAAGGAAATACTCACCGCACTCCACTCCACCAATCGCTAAAGCTATCGTATCATTGCGATCAGGAAATCTCACCTTCTCTTGCTCTGGTGGAGGCCACTCTCTCAGATAGCGGCACGACAAGATAGACGACTCGTGTTTCTCAGGGCTCTCCATGCTTGTTACAAAGCTGTATCACTGCTGTCGGGTACAGGAATGCAGCGAACGTTGCACATGAAGAAATATATATGCACATTGGCCAGTGTTTGCAGCTTCTTCCGTGATGACGATTTGGCAGCAACACGCGTTGAAGATACAAGCCAGTTTTCTGCCCGATAAGCAATCGCAAGCGAAGCAGACGACGAGTGATGCCAGAGTAGTGGCATTAACGACAGATCAGAATCCCTCGATTCTCGTTCCAACCTTCAAGCGGTCCGCTAGATCACAGAGCTCCTTGCCCACGACGACGTCCATCAGGCCCAAACCCACGCTCTTGTATATGACGTTACCCTTCTCAAGCCATTCTTTCAGCCCACCATCATCAACCTTGTTGCGCTTGCTCTTGCTCTGCAGCTCCACACCTTCTCCGTCCAGACTACTCATGCTTTCTTGCCTTTGTCGCTCTGCATCCCGCTTGAGCATCATCAATTCTCCAAGCTCGACAATTTCCCGTGCGCCAATACCTGCCTGAATAATCTCGCCAGCTTCGGACAAACATGCATCAACTGAGTCGACAATCACGGCACCTCCTGACTTCGCGTGCTTGTGATGATGATGGTGATGATCATGCGGCTTGACGGCTTGCTTGATGATGTCTGTGTGTAGCTCGATCATGTGCGGCTTGTAGCTGCCAATTGCGCTGATGTAGCGACCTTTCTTTCGACCTTCGGTGCTTGTTAAGATCTCAGGCGGAAAGAGAGGCTCAAGACTCGGTGTAGTGCAGAATATGACACTGGAGGCGCGGAGTGTGCTCTTGAGATGTCGAGGATATTCTGTGTGAGCTGGAGTTATGATTGAGGTCTTCGGATGTGGTACCATAACTGGCCATGGAATCTTGTACAAGTCGTGGATGAGGTTCATGACGTTCTCGAATGATCTGTTGATGAAGTTCAGGTGGTGGATCTCGGCTCCTCGCAACAGAAGGGCAAGTCGTGCATGCCAGTACGCTTGCTTGCCAGCGCCTGTTACTCTGTCAGTTCTGATGTGGTATGATCTCACAGAAATGCACGCACCAAAGATGACAACATCATGTACATTCTTCCTTTTCTTGAAAAGCATTAGACTGGCCAAAGCAGTTCTGAAAGCAGTAATCTCCGCTGCATTGACCATTCCTCGCGGCGTGCCGTCGCGATTGAGCAGAGTCAAGCTGCCACTTGGACTTGTTGTCTGGCCCTTCATCTTCGCAGCTTTCATCTCGGCGGTGATGTCTGGTGGCACATCGAATGGAGTAGTATGGCTGCTTGTGCTCGTGCTGGTGGCTCCTGTTGATCCGGATCCAAGAGACATGGAGCTGACCCGCGAGTTCAAGGTCAGGGGCTCACTATTGCTGGTACTGCCTTCTCGTGTGCTACTGGAGCCGCTCGGGCTCGCAGCTGAGTCCGTGTCTGAGAGACTGCCGATGCGTCCTGTTAGGTTTGGTAGTCCTTGAAGCTCAGCACTATTGGCGCATATTTCACTGAGTGTGACGATCTTGACGCCCATACTGTCCATACTGTTTGCTGGCATGAACAAGGTTGTCGAACCATCCTTCCGTGTCAGCTGTGTTCGCTTCGGCTGGTAGCTGGCACAACAGCCATTATCGTCCTCTTCGACTGCGGTAGAGTAGTAGTGTAGCGCATCAGCGAGAGATTGCTGGATGTTCAAGATGTCGGTCTTGGTCAATGAATGCAGCAAAATTCGAACATCTTGATCTGTCAACACTGTCAAAGGCATGATGTTGATTGCACTTCAAGTACGCCTTCTCGGGAAGGTGGGGTGGCGACGTGGAGATGCTCAAGTTGTTGGAGGATGCGAGACCGCGTTAGCAAGATCTCGCCAAGTCAACCAAGCTTTCACAGCTCGTCTTGAATGCTCCAAGAGCGAAGTAGTCAGGAAGATAAGCAGATTCATGGCGATGAGCTTAAGGTTGCTTCGTATCTGTACCAGCTCGTGATTACGAGGCTGACTAGCTGCTTACCTCATCAACCCCCCGTGCATCGTGCCTTCCCCTTTGGGAACTCCGCAGGGCGGCTCGGATGCAGTAGCAACAACACGATGCGAGACCGTTAACCATGGATTTCGTATGTTGAATGATCCATGCAGGATGTCGGCAACTGACCTGTTATAGTGGTCGCGACTGCTGGGTGGCTCGAGTGCCAGTCGCCAGAGCGCACCGGCAAATCCCCAGCAACGACTTGCTCGCTTCAAACGCACCTACGACTCCATACGAACCACCTACCACAAGTCTCCGCTGCTGCAGACTGGCTCTCCCGCCGGCGAATCAATCCAGTCGTCTTTCCAGCGTCTTGCAACAATCATACAGGACGAATCGCGAGCGCCTGCGCCACACCTGTGTCTTCAATTCGCATCCAGCTCTCAGATCTATGCCACCATCAGCAGGATCGGTGCTGTGGCGCAACATGAAGGCATCATTCGAGAGGCCGTGAGCGTCTTCCAAGCGCTCATAGAGAGTGAAGAGGAGGGATTTCTGGAAAATGAGCGGTTCGCACATGCCCTCATGGTCTTCGTGGAGAGAACAGCTGGCTCTGGAAACCCATATGTTGGAGAGGACACCGAAGGCGAGATTGTGGAGATGCTGTTCGGCATCGCCGCAAAGATTCGATTGCAGCCAGAGATCCTGCCGGTATGGTTCAGAAACAGGGATCAGTCTCGGAAGCGCAGGGAGAGCATGAGTGCAGGACCATCTTCGAAAGAGCAAGACTTTGTTGGCGTGACCAGCAAGGAGGATTTTCCCCTTTGCTACCAGCTCATCGACCACGTGCATCACGAGGGACGCATGGGAGACTTTGCACGCACTGGTCTACTGTACATCTTCGAAAGTGCAAGCAAGAGCGCTGAACTGGAGAAGTGGATTGTGGCCAGCGATATGCCGACTTTGATGGCCACTGGTCTTGGTGCGCTGTACAGTCAATTGAGCAGGTGAATTCATCTCGGAACCCAAGTGCTCATCAGGAGCCTGACCTTGATCACAGGAAACTCTCCATCATCCATCCGCCCGAAGATCTGCCCATGATCCTTACGTTGTCGGACTACCGAGAAGTCGAAGTGCCAGATGAAGCTGAGGGCCTCTACACCGAATATCTACAAGGTCATCTGGCAACCTTCCTGTCATATCTGGCTTTCTGGCAAGATGTGTTGGAGCATTGTCGGTCAATTGATGTTCGACAGACGCTCCTAGATCATCTGCAGGTCTTGTTCCTGCACCAATTGCTCTATCCATCGATGCTCGAGTCATCCGATATTGATGGTGGATCATCCGTGGCAGTGCTCACATATCTTCGTCAGATTCTTGACGCACTAGACCATGCAGAGCTTGTCAATCTGGTTCTGCAATATCTCCTTGCTCTGCCAGAGCCAACACGACCACGAAGCCCAACAGCCTTGAAGAGAAAGAGCTCACTGCTTCTGCTCGCCGAGCCTGCCAACGAAGACGATCGCATGAATCCTTCGTTGTTCAACCTCATCGATCTACTGCAAAATAACATCACCAGCGAGAATCCTCAGACAGTCATTGCTGCATTAAAGCTGGCCACCATAATTATTGGCAAGAATCACTTCTATGCCATCGATACACTACTGCAGACTCAGCTGCCATCACATCACGATCTCAAGCGCACACATGGAGCACTCAATGCTGAGGTGGAAGCATACATGTCTCTAGCTGAGAGCATTGGCATCTTGTCTGGGCTTGATGAAGCATATGACTGTCATCTGAAGGATGCAATGCGCATGATCGAGTCTCACGCTTGTTCAGCCAGGCTGCTTGACCTGGGAGCAATTACAGGATCTACGGCAACCAAGCCTTTACCCAATCCGATTGGACCTGGTGAAGTCGCCCCGCATATTGTCGGAAGAGACGATAGATTCCTCAGCAAGATTATGTCTGGTCTTCGAAGCTTCTTCACGAACAATGTTGAGTTGAACCTGGCCATCACAGAGACCATTGTCACGTTGTTCACGTGCCCGCACTTTGGTCTGGAGAATTGGACTGCAGTGGACCCCAAAAATTACAAATACGAGTCGACCGAAGCCGGAGAGGCAGCAGCGGCAGGGAGAAGTGCTAGGAGACGCCCTGCATGGGATCCAGAACACAGTCCTGCGTTAATGACAGTGCTCATAAACCTTCGCGATGAGCTCGATGCTCTCAAAGAAACGATACAGGATCTGGACGGCTTGATAGCGTCACGAAAACAGGCATTTCGGCTGCATACTGAGATTGAGGATGCGATGAAAAGTGCACCGCCCCTCAGACCCAACATGAAGCGCAATTCGACTCAAGGCCCAGATTTGTCCTCGCCAAGTACGAATCCGGCGTCAACCATTCAGCAACGTTTCCTCGACGCCGTGTCGCCGACTCCGTCGAGATCACAGTCGAGAGGTAGGCAGGTTCAGGCTATCTCATCACCAAGTCCTGGTGCAGGTTTATTGTCACAATATGCGCCTGGGCTGTCTTCGCCGCCCTCATCTTCGAGAAGTAGACCACGGGGCGGTGAGGCAATGATGCGACAGGGCAGTGATGCAGGCTCAGGCGCTCAAAATGCTCGTGTCTCTGAGCATCAATTGTTGGATGATGTCATGCGTGCTGCTACGGAGGAAAGGATGAAGCAGCGCATTTCGTTCCCGGTTCGAAAGCCGAAATCCCACAAGAATGGTCCCGGTCATGGGACGGAGGAGCCCGCAGATGCGGGCAAAAACGACGCAGAGGTTGTCAAGACAGTTGAGAGCGATCACGAGGACGATAAGTTAGACATGCTGCAGAAGAGGACTGCAAGTCTTGGGCATGTGTTGACGAATGCTGTCATTTTGCAGGAATTTGTGCTGGAGATCACAGCTATCATGCAGGTCCGAGCGAGCATGTTTGATGAGGTCGTATTTGTGTGAAAGTGATCTGGAGATTATGATACCCTGATAGCAGCCATTGCCATGGCGAGTGCATTTGCCTCACCTCATCATGAAACGTTTTGCATAACCGCAGTCTTCGACTTCTCAGGCGGTGGACCGAACACGGAGTATATTCGTTCCCATCGTGATCATATCTGCGCGCCAAGGTCAGCAATTCGCTTTTGCCGCAACTTGCTCATGATATGTCGTGTGCTCTTTCAACATCATCACGAGTTGCAAGAATCACATCGAATGTGCGTGGGAAGTCGTCGAAAATGGGTTCAAAGACGCCAGAAGGCCATCAAAGAGGCCCAGATGGTTGCTCCTCCCCGATCATGCGGGTGATGGCATCGCAATGCTGACTTTTCTGACAGCTTCTGGAGCAAATGGAGCCGTCAACAGCATCGATGAACCAAAGCCCGCAGGGGGCACCGGAGTCGTACTCGATGATCTCGGAGGAGACGATGACGACGAAGACGATGAGGGAGCCACCATAATGGGTGGTGGAGACCAGGCCGAAGGTATGCACATGATATTCTCGACAAGAGGCTCGTTCTCACCCTGGGCAGACAAACCCAAAAAGAAGAAGAAGTCCAGCAAGAAAAAGAAGAAGAAGAAGACCAAGTCTGCCGCGAATGCAACGCAACAGAGTGAACCACCTCGCGTCGACGTGAAGAATCTCTTCCCTAGCAAGGAATACCCGGCTGGCCAGATCGTGGACTACACCGGCAAGGCCGACAACACGAAGCGCACTACTGCAGAGGAGCTTCGCTATCAAGCTCGGCTCGCTGATATGGACGATGAGTTTCTCCGCGACTACCGTCGAGCTGCTGAAGTCCATCGAGAAGTTCGGGCATGGACGCAGAAGATTGCAAAGCCAGGCGTGTCGCTTACCGACGTTGCGCATGAGATTGAAGCAGGAGTCCGCGCTTTGACTGGACATCAAGCCATCGAGACTGGTGATCCCCTCAAAGCTGGCATGGGCTTTCCTACCGGCTTGTGTGTCAATAACGTGGCTGCGCATTGGACTCCGAATGCTGGCGCAAGGGACATCGTTCTTCAGCAGGATGATGTTCTTAGTGTTGATTTTGGAGTGCATGTCAACGGCCGCATCGTTGATAGCGCATTCACCATGACCTGGAACCCCGTCTACGACAACTTGCTGACCGCCGTCAAAGATGCCACCAATACTGGGCTGAAGGAAGCTGGCATAGACGCACGGATCAGTCATATCAGCGGCTGCATTCAGGAAGCCATGGAAAGCTACGAGGTCGAATTGAACGGGAAGACAATTCCAATCAAGGCTGTGCGAAACATCACCGGGCATGATATTCTACGCTACAAGATCCATGGTGGCAAGCAGATTCCATTCATCAAGACTGCCACCAATCAACGCATGGAAGAGGGAGAAGTCTTCGCAATTGAGACTTTTGGCACGACTGGTCGCGGCTACATGCGAGATGACGTTGGCACTTATGGCTATGGCCGTAATGAGCATGCCAGTGCGGCCCATCTGCATCATGCGAACGCCAAAGCTCTTCTCAAGACAATCGATGACAACTTTGGCACTATCGTGTTCGCGAAGCGGTACCTTGAGCGCGTTGGCGCGGAGCGATTCCTGCTGCCGTTGAAGACGCTGGTGGACCAGGGCATTGTGGAACAGTATGGACCACTTGTGGATGTGAAAGGCAGCTACGTGGCGCAATTTGAGCATGTGAGTTCCTGTACGAAGAAACCACGTGATTGCGCGCTAATGACAGACTAGACAATTCTGCTTCGCCCTGAATGCAAGGAGATCATCTCTCGCGGGGATGACTATTGAGAGAATCTCATCCGGACTCATGAGGAGATTGAGCAGAAACTTCTGAACCTTTCGAGGGCTGCTCTTAACAGCAGCTCAAATCCGTATCGGGACATCTCAACATGCCTCGATGGACCACTGTCATTACCGCATGAGTCAGCCATCACGATCTTTTGAGCCACTTTATAATCAATTCAAACACTTCATCGCTGTTTCTTTCAGACATGGGAAAGTGTGAATTGCCGTATACGCCCACGTCCGGTAGATGGAGCACTTCTGCGTGCGAGCGCTCGAAAGGCTCTGCAATCTTTGGCCATATTTTGTGATCCTTGACATTATCACCCCAAAGCACCAATGTTGGAATATTCCTGGAGATATGCTTTGCATTACTTGTGGGACCGGGCTCAACGAAAACCAGCTTCTGGACGTGGCTGCCTGCATCATCTTGCAATTCCAATTTGCCTAGAATGTCCATGACCAGTGCAGCGCCGTGGCTGTGTGCAATGATGAAGCACTTTCGAATTTTCTCTAACACGTCCTCAATGCCTTGCGCTTCAATCATGTCATTCGTTCTCCTACGCGACACCTGACTTGCGAGCAGTGCGTCGAAATGCTCGATAGGGAATTGTCCACCCTCAAATGCCTTTCTTTGTTCAAAGTCATCAACCGCGCCGAAGCGGAAATTCGTCCATACTTCTTTTGCTGTCCTGTGCTCGATCGGGGAGTCGGATCGGCAATGATCCGGTGCTCGTGCCGATCTCCCGTTGTCCACAGTGTCGAGCAAGTAAGCGTCGTGCCCAAATTTGTTGGCCAGACAAGCCCATCCCGGTCGTAGGTCTGGTGTCGATTCCCATTGAGCTCCAGTCAGTCCACCGCCGTGTATGAAAAGGATGGGAACGTTATCTCGGTCTCCATCAGGCAAGGCTGGTCTGTACTGCACATACGTCTGATCAACAATGATGTACGATCCTTGATGTGGAACGCGCCGACCTGGAGTGAAAAACGAAACTTTTGGTCGTGACATGCTGCTTCCGATGGATTGCGAGGAGTTACAAGATCGATTGATCATCAAGCTGAGAATATGATCTGCAGAGGCTTGCTGACATGCGGGGCTAGAAGCTGAGCTACATTACGCAGCAGAACGGACAGCCCAGTAGCAGACGCATTGAGCAGTGAATGATCATGTGAAACCAATACAAAGGATGTTCTCCAAGTAATACACCAGCTTACTGATCCATTGTCCGCACATTCAGAGGAGTATCTGTACGTTCCATAACATAAAGATAATGCGTGTCACCCGCGTCCGTTGCAGTAGTCTCACCGGAAACACCATACGGCCTGATGATCTCCTTTCGTTCTACCAAATTCCACAGATCCTTGGGATGCGGTAAGCCCGGATGAAGGTCCAGCGGGCTATGCGCATCATTTTGATGTTCGAAATATGGATCAAGAAACCAAAATCGGCTGCTGGAGTACGAGTACGCAACCCATCTGGCTTTTGGTGCCGCAAGCAAGGCTAGGTGCACCGCGAGAACTTGTACCGCATTTGCGGTGCCGGTGTACGACTTTGTGATGTCAAGGAATGCATTGTCCTTTCCTTCACCAGTGTAGAGAAAGTATGGCATAGGTAGCTCTGTTGTCGATGTGCATGCGAGAGAGTCGCATGTGGATTTGTCAAGAATTATAGCGTAGCCACCAAGTGCGCAGCTTGCGACCAGTGATTGCAACGAGAGAAGATCCACTTCATCCCACTTCATCATCGGCATAACGGGCTCTGATGCTGCTGAAGTTGATGATGTTCCGACGCCATCGTCCCATCGACTGTCGAACATCTCCTTCTCGCGTTGCCGGCCCCAGTCAATGACGACGGAGGAGTAATCGACATTATGGACTTGGATAGGATCTCGCACCTTGAGCCGAAGGTTGAATGACAGCTCGGAGTTGCCGCAACCGATGTGAAGGATGCGTGGAGATGTGGAGGGAGATGACTTCAATGCCTTGTCAAGGGAGTTGTCGAGTACGTCAGCACGATTGAGCCAGTCGTATGCTTTGGGCGATTTCGCATATCGATCATTCCAGTATTGCTGCACGCCAAAACTCGGTGGTGACTGTGATGGCATCTTGCGCTTCACATGCTGTGATTGTCGAGGTCATGATGGGTTCATCTGTTCAGCTTCAAGAGCAAGACGCGCCGGTCAAGATGACAGCGCAGCAGATGGCTGGGATGATGGTGGAGGAAGGCGCTAGTCGGAAACAAGACTAGTAGCGTCCGAGCTCCATCGTCTCCTGGGCAGAAGAAACACACGGAGGAGTTGTTGGTGCAATTGTCATAATGCGATCTCGTCTTCCATGTCATTCGTTCTATCACGATGTCTCAAAGCCGTAGAGAGCTAGCTTCTCGACATCTTCCCAAGCGCGCACGAAGATAGCAACGCGAGCCGCGTCCCGTCCACATTCGAATCCTGATGTTTCCTAATGGTGTCACAGACGCGGCAACAAAGGACTTAAACGTTGAGAAGAGAGGAGTTGCGCATGACAATGGAACGGTCGACGACAAGTTCTTGATATGCGTGACCATATAGCGTCCAGATCATCACATCTCTTCGTGACGGGCAAGGACAAAACGAATCGAAGGGTTGCACACCGGCCTCTGCAATTGGACAGCGTCTACTGATGCCTTTGTTTGGCAGACTTACGCCAGTTTCATCTTGTACACGAACTCCTGAACATGCTTGAAGGGGATATCTGCAAAAACGCCATCAGCATGCGGACCAGAGCCAGATGACACGGAAGACGTTGCAGGTAGTATGAACAGCTCGCATTAGCTATCGAAGACACGGCGTACACGACGTAGCAGCATCGTTATCGGTCAAAGTCGTTCCAATGCCCGCGGATCTCAAACTCTTGCTTCACGAAACATGCCTTGGGAAGTGCAGTCAATTGCTCTTCGCTTGCATGCATTGTCTTGCCTCTGCCTGCGTATACTGTGCTGTGGTAGCCAGCATCCTCGCCATTACTCGAGAAGCGACGCTGCCGTGACATTTCCACATCGTTGCGAGAATTTTTGCTATCATGGATACGACGATTGATGGAGGTGATTGAGTCGACAGTCTTGCCAGTGATGAAGCGGAAGGCTCGTTCGAGAGGTCTCCGTAGCGAAGGGATGTTTGCAGCAAAAATGCCAACGAATGCTTCCGCAAGCCTGACGTTGATGTTAGTGCCCTGATTCTGTCGGGATTTAGGACCTCGTTGACTCACGCCCATATTTGAGTTGGAGCTGCATCATACAGCGGATCTCTGGAATTGATGCTGGGCTTGAGATCCACCATCTTCATGATGCCACAGAAAGATGCGAGCATGCCCAAAGCCATGAGTAGACCGAGAACAATTCTTTCGCGTAGTGGACGATTGATCTTCCAGATGAAGACCACTGGGAGCAGTGCACAAATGACATCGGTGAGGACAAAGAATGCTGCTCAATATCAGCACTTGTAGTGCCATGGAAAAAGTTAATTGCATACCTGAATAACCATAGGTAAAGCTGACGAACCGATCAACAGACCAACAATGGCCCGGCTGGATAATCATGGACAAATCCCAATTTGCTCTGATCGGTTGACACATCAAAACGTGAGTAACACTAACACTGATCGCCATGCTGAAGAGCACCGCAATCAAGGTCCAAAGGCCGATGGTCCAGTTTCTCGAGTAAGACTTGACCCTCAAGAGCATGCAACAGACCGAGATTTTCACCATTGTAACCGACCAGATCCACACGATCACGAACATGAAGCTGATCTTCGCATTGCGGAGAAGGTCGTCGATGTCGACGTAAACAGTATGCTTGCCTCCAGTGATGATGGCGATGGCCAAAGTTATACCACATAGCATGTCAACGTGAAGAGCATCGCAATGGTCATGGTCAAGTCATCAAGACCGAGTGATGTCCGCCAGCGGATCCATATTCGAGATGTGTAACTTACGAGCGCGAAGGCAAGGAGAACCGTGGTGATGGAGACAACTATCGGGAGGGTGGTTTCGTTCTCAGGTGGCAGTCGACCAGGTACAAAGAGAAGCTGCTCCGGTGGAATCGAATAGAACATTTTGCGAAGATGGCGCCGTGGACCTCAGATCATTGCGGACCAACTCTGGGATGGAATGGAAGCAATTTCACATTTATCCAGCTTTGGAGCAGAATCAAGAACACATGAAATATAGGCACAGGCCTCGGGAGCGCGCTGGACATGATCTGCACATGGTCCATTGTCAGTTCACAAGGCTAATGCAAGCCTCAAACGAGGCCAACCCCATGGGGAGAGCAAGAAATGTGTTCGACAGCTCGGTTGGAGCTCTCCGATCGGCATCGCGGCCCGGATCCTGGTCCCAAATCGTTTCTACGATCCCGTCCAGGTACAAAGTGCGATGCGAACATTGGACACGCAGACTATCCGACGAATGAGCTTTCGCGTACCTGCATAAAGTATCTCAGCTACTCAACAAGCACGAAGCAGCGAGTGAGTTGCGCATTATTGATTAACAATTGGAGCTCCAAAAAATGCTGAATGGGCGCGGTTCACTTCAAAATCTGGTGGCGCTACGCTTCGGATGTGGGCAGGTCCCACTTTCTGCTCTACCTAGTGTACGAACAGGATACGATGTCAACGTCGAACAACTTTTGGCAATTAGCATGTCGAAACGTTTACATTCTGCTTTTGCTCTGGATGAGAGTCCTCAGGTTGGAAAGCCCTGAATGATCGTGAGCCCTGAATGATCGTGAGCCTTTGCATTGTCGTGTCAAAGCCATTGCAAAGCCATTGAAGTGGTGTTGGCTTTTGAGCTCGGCGAATCGGAATCGAAAGCGACCATAATTTTTGAACGGCAATTAGGGCACTGAAACAAGGCAAAGTCGTATATAAGCGATATGTGCCTGCGAGTCATCTCAACGATGCATGACTGGATAGAACAATGTAAGGGAGAAGTGGGAGAAGAGGTGCGGGAGGCGAAGGGGAGAACACGAGAAAGCATGAGCCACCAGCCCGCTGAACCAGACAAGACCAGACAAAGCACACACCTCACCCGCCCTGGACCTCGAACTACCTCCTATCAGAATGTGAAAGTTGTGACGGGAGCAGAAAATGTCCGCGGTGATCTGCTTCTTCTTCTCATTGCGTCTACACTGGAAGATAGACCAATCGATCTTGACGACCCCTTTGTCCTTGCCAGGAACGCAAAAGTCCGTCAGATGATCCATTGTCACTTCATTCATTTGATTGCTGGCGGCCTACATTCTGAGATCCAGATCCGTTCGTAAGACTTGTGGGGTTCATCCACGATTGTATTCAACATGAGGACTCAAGTACGACGATAGCAAGAATCGTTGAGGAGGTCAACATCTCATCGCGTTGCAGGCAAACGAGGCCGAAGCAGCATCAATGACAATGTGAAGCTCGACCTTGGGGACAATGCACAACATTACAGAGGCAAGCTGCAAATATGCTTCCCATAAGCGCAATGAATCGTGCTATCGATCCAGTATAGATTGCAGTTGAATTCGATACCGTACTGGGGTTGTATAACTAATGTCTGTGACATGGCGGCCCTGAGACCCTCCAAAATCCCAAGTTCTGCAAGGCATTTGCTGAGGGCGTGCGGCATTCCACTGGTCCTACGGGCACTCTAAAAGTTCTCTAGAATCTATTGCCCGTCAGTGAGAATATTCTCAACATGGAATCGAAGATTAGCTGCGCTGAACAGGCTCGACCTCCTTGACAATGAGCTGATGTTCAGCCTTGCCGCTAGGCCTGATTCGTCACGCAGATCAGTATACTTCGAGCACATCAACCAGCTATCGTCCTCTCTCCATCCCGTCTCCAGTCACCGCGATATGGCAACAGCGCGCAATAATTTCGACGCAATACTACGTGCTACCTTCTCAGAGACCAGAAGATCCCGTGGCCGCCATCTTCCATGATCGTATCACGGTTGCCTTACGTCCACAGCCCTGTCAGATCTGTCGCTGTGACTAACTTACCCGCTTTCTCCTTCTCCATCAATTGCTAATAATCAACGGTTTACTGCAATCTCATCGCACTTGTCATTGCTCAGTGTGCCTATTGACTTGGATTAAGTAGACATGTAATGATGATGTGCAGCTCGATGACCTCGAATACTTGTCGCGACCTCAGACATTCGAACGAGACGACGAACTTTCGGCACCATTATTTCTCCTCGAGCTATGAAAAGAGTAGACATGCGAAGATGAAGTCGGAATTGAGGACTTGGCCCTGACTTTCCGGTGACTGTTCTTTTGAACAACGCTCCTACGGAGTAGCTGGAAAACTGGACAATGTCTTTGGGGACCCTCAGCGCTTCCTGTCTTTGACGTTTGGTAGTAAAACAACAAGCGCAAGGATACAATCGGTGATCATGCAAGTGGACTATCATGCGAGCTACATGTTTGGTCAAAGCGTGTTAACAATTAAGCCCTGCCGCCATACATGAAGTATCAGGGTCATCCTGCCCTCCAGGATGATGATCCGCGTTGATCAAATCCTTTGGATCGGCTTACGATCAGGTAGTCCAGCTGATCCTGGGCTAGTTTACACATGTCGTCTGTGTTGACAGATTGACTGCCTGAGCGACGTCAGGACACGATTGCGCGGATTGAGAGGCCCACTTTTGCATAGTTGTGCATTGTCGGTACACTTGATTGAAGCGTAACTTGAAAGGCACAGCACATGAGCGCCATCGCGAGCCATGTACCGTCAACTACACCCAGGAAGCTCTATGTGGCATGGGTCTTACTGCCAGTCGTTCTAGATCAGTCCTTGATTCGCCCCACGGAGGGCGTCTGTGGAAGCCATTCGGATTGGCTGCGCCGAGCATTGGTCAAAGATCTCCGCCGCCTCCGCTGCCCGGTGCCAAGGTGCAGGGGCTCTCTAGGCAACAGCAGATTCTGGCTCTGGTGTCAAAGAGCTGTTCGCTAGCTATTCCTCAAGTCATTGACAGGCTTCGTATCATTCATCACAAGCGCAATTCAGATCGCCCAATCGCTCAACATTGCATTTCGAATCGCTGCGCTCCCGCTTCGCCGCAAGCATCTCACCATGGAAGAACTCACCCTCAGCGATCATCCCATCAAGCAGTGACCTTCAAGATGGGCATGGCGCAACGACCGCTACGCTCCTCTCCCAGATGTCGACGATTATCTTCAAGCCAGACTTGGTGAAGACCTCCCACCGTCTTTTGTGGCCCCTGTACGCGCTCGCAATATTGTCGCTGTGTGTGCTGCATCGGGTAGCGGCCTGGTCACTGTTCTTCGTCAAAACGATCCCTTCGCCATCAGCATCACCTTCCGCTCCTGCACCACAGCGCCCGCCATCATCATAGAACTGCAATCGAACAGCAACGAGGTCGACACCCTACAAGATGTTGCCAGGGTCATCGTCGGCAAGCAACAGCTCTGTCGTAGCTCGAGTACACCGATTGCGATGTCCAGCACCAACATTCGTGCCTTTTTTGGTGAGCTGACGGCGCAAGAGCGGGAAACCCAGCGCCAGCATCTGCGCCACGCCATGGAGCGAATCTCAAACTTTGATGCAGATTGGGAGCGAATGCTGCTGCACTGTGGGATGATCGAGATTGCGCTAGTAGACGATCCGATTTTCGTCCGCGCGACGTCTTCGCAGCACGTGCTAGCAACGGAAGCTTTGCAGATGTACCTCGAGCAGCGTGGCGAGAAGAAGCTATACGTATTCTTCGACACAAGAGGTCTGCATGGCCAAAATACATCGACCAATGCGCTCTGGACAGCAGCCAAGCTGAGCAAGTCGTTTCATGGCTTGTCGCACACGATTCCTTTCTCCTTCTATCTGGAGCCTGCCGCTTTGGAGAGATCCGCCCGCAAAATCGTCCGCAATCGATGCCGACAGACAGACAATGCGAAAGCGAACATGAGCACGGAGGAAGTCGAAAGAATTGTGCGGAACATGTCGCTTCTTCAACAATTTGCATGCCGCGCTATGGACGATGTGTTCATTCCAGTGCCTGACTGGATGTTGGACAAGGGCTTCAAACAAGACGATAAGAACAAGACATGGGAGTCCGCTAGCGCCATAACGGAAATGCCAGACGGATTTACGTACAGAATGATGCTCATCCTTGCTCTATATCGTGAATAAGAAGCAATGCAGATGAGATCGCTTTCATTCCTCGAAACGTCCAAGACATATCCAGTTGCTCTCGAACCGCTCTCAGGACTCAAAGGCGTGATCATGGCGTCAATTGAAGAGGAAGAATTGGACGACAGTATCTGGCAGCGGGCCATCGTTACCGGCACCGGTAGCCATGTGGAAGTGGAGCTGCTGCAGCATGCGCCTCGATCTGTGTGCGCTCGCTACGTCGGTGTTCGGGGTCAAGTTGCGGCACTCCCAACGCCAGAAATTGCTCAACTCAGAATTACCCTCACACATGGCGCTGAGCACGTCGATTGCACAGGAGATTGGACGATCAAGGTGTCGGCGACCAGCCCGCTGTTCGTGGTCTATCATCAGATTGAATGCATTGCAGGGCTGAGCAAGCTGCTGCATCCAGATGCGAAAAAGAATGCTGAGAGGGTCCGTGATCTACTGCCGTTCGAGCATTACCTCCATGGATCTTGCTGGCATAATGATGCTCGGTTTGATCTCGTGGAGCAGCACCAGCTTCGAGAAGCTGATCTCGTGGTGACGGCTGCGGAAGAGCAGAAGAATGGCGAGCTCTTCGCCATAGAAGACAAAGAGGAGGGCATGTGGTGGTGGGATAGTCAACCGCTGGTTCCATATGCCACTTTTCAGCAGCAAGAAAACGTTGCCCAACTTGTAGCGAAGGTAGAAGCTATCCTGTATCTGTGCCTCGATGCAGATCAGCAGAAGGCAGTCGCGCAAGGTTTTCGGCGTGGTCCACAAGCCACCGTTGTCAGTGGCCCTGCTGGCAATGGGAAGTCAACCGTCCCTGGCGCACTGGCGGTATTGTGCGCGGCTGCTGGCATCCCGTGTCAGGTTCTCGCACCAAACCATGGCGCCGCAGACCAATCAATGGACTGCGTTCTTGATGTTTTGCAGTTCCTCGTCGACTGCGACGACGTGGTTGTGTCCGGGTGGGCGAGCAGCATCATCAAGCACAAAACGCTACGCCAGCATAGTCAGCTCATCGAGGAACTTTTGCGATTGGAGTCGGGCAGCAATGCCAGCGCCTTGTACACTACAGTCGGACATCGTCATCTGTCTCTGGCAGCAGCTCTCGAGCAATTCTGGGCCGATCATACTGTGGACGATGCGCGTTGTATTCAGCCTGGATTGAGTCGACCTGCGAGGCATCTCGGCGCAGCTCCAATCGATCTAGATGAGCCTGATCGTCTAGAGCTCAACATCACGCAGATGCTTGTTCAAGACATGCTGATCATCGTCAGGGTAATTGGCGCCCCGTCTTCCCTAGATGGCATACACATGCCAGAGGTGCTCATCTTTGATGAAGCCCGACAGATGATCGAGCCGGAGATCTTGACCGAAGTCACAATCTATGGCAAACATCTGCAACGTATCATCCTTGCCGGAGACAATTACCAGCTCAGCCATATCCTCAAATCATCGAAACACAACGAGCTTGAGGAGCAACTGAAGTTCTCGCCGATGGATCGCCTTTCCGGGCAAGGCTTTGCGCAAGTTGTCGAGTTGACGCACCATTACCGTGCAGAACCTTCGCTGATGGCGTTCGTGGCCGAGCATGTTTATGTCATGCATGGTGGCTTCAAGTCTAAGCATGTTCAGGATCTCGAGCTGGAGAAATTGATGCGCAACTAGGCATTGAAAGGCTCCCTCAACCATCTTTTCGATCCATGGCACAATCAAGCTGATCACCATTGGTGGGCCATGCATGTTCCAGGGTTTCATCATGCACCGGCGGGCGCTACTTCGATCTCCAACCGTCGAGGTGTTGAAGCCATCGTCAATACCATTCAGTCGCTGTTGCAATCGGGTGTTCCGGCGCATCGCATTGGGAACCTGACATACTACACCTACAATCGAGACATCTTGCAAGCAGAATGCCGTGCCATAGAGGACGGTAGCGAAATCGACGTACGCTGTGTAGACAGTGCGCAAGACCGCGAAGTGGACATTCTGATTCTGCACATGGTTCGCGCAGACCGTGCTCATCGTGGCAACTATGGTTTTGTGAAGCACACAGGCAGGCTGACTGTTGCTCTCACGCGGCCAAAGCATTACCTGATTGTTGTTGGGAACTTTCAGTTCCTGTTTGAAGGCATTGACGATCTTGATGTTAATGACATCGCTGAGAAACCATTCAAGGCTTGGCTGGAAATGTGTCGCGGCTCGCACAAGACGCATCTCCTTGGCTGGGTACGTACATTCATCAGTCGTCGCATTCCGTGACTTCCTCACGTGTACAGCTTGCTGACCTCATTCTTCAGCACTCCTCCCACCCGACACAGAACGCCGAGATGCAAAGAGTTGCTCAATCATGAACCGAATATCGACAACACTTGGCTATAACTACAGAGCGATCATGGAAATGAACTTTGCAATCACGTGATAACCTATCGAGAACTTCGTCTAAACGAGAAGTAAAAACTTCGATTCTTTATGTATATTCTTAGATAGCTACTTGAATTAATTAAATCTCTATTCTAATATTTATGAATTTTATATAGTATATAGAAGT
>AZYM01000151.1:0-37435 GCA_000611715.1 Scolecobasidium constrictum UM 578
TATAACGACTATATAAGGATAGTAGTTAAACTACGAAGAGTTTATATATAAGGAATCCTAACTATATATATAATAGTTAGTCTTATTTATCTTATAGTCCTACTCGTGAGACCTATAAGACCGTAAGACTAGTCTTATCTTTTAGCCTTACGCTAAGTATAAGACTATATTATATAACTAGCGTTACTCGTAATATAGGCTATATATCGTAATATATATTACCGCCGTAATATAGTCCCCCTTCTTAGTAAGCTTACCCTAAGCTTCTCTATAAAAGGTAAAGTATACCCCTCGTAGGCTATATTAAAGATATCGTAACTTTCCTCCCTCGATCCTTCTAAGTATAATAGTTAATCTAAATCGACTTACTACCGTAAATAAAAGAAACGCGCTTTTAAAGAGATCGAAAAATATAGTAAAATAAGTCCTCTAGCCTACGAGTACTATTTTAAGTATAATATCTACTGCGTGGTTATACTATCGTTAAAGAGCCTAAAATACGCAAGCTATACTACGAAAGGGATTAAGTATATAAACGTTTTATAGGAGAGCCTTAATCGTATAAGAGAAGAGATAAAAACTAAGATCGAGAACGATATAGACGAATTAGAATAACTTATAGAATAGTAGCGCGTGTTAGCCGCGAAGATTATATAGAAGCGTAAGCTCCTTAAACTAGCGGAGGCGCGTGCTAAAGCGAAGACTATATATCTTCTAGACGAGTTTAAAGAGGAGGAAGAGCGCTAGCGGGTAGATAATAGTAGCTTAACTAATAGGGAGCTAGAAGAGTTATCGCGCGACCTAGTATCGTACGAGAATACTTCTTCTAGTTTAGATAAAGCTGTATAGAGTGCGTAGGATCCTAATCTTACCGCTATCTCCGTTTCTCCTACTAGATTCTTAGGCCTAAGCCCGGCGGGATAGGTTCTTCTAGATAGGTTAAGTAGTACTTAACTAAGTCCTACTATCCCTAGAAGTTTCTAAAGGGTTCCTAGGTATTTTCCTTATATAGGTATCTTTTCTATTTAACGTAATACGTGTGCTAACGATTATCCTAGGTATACTTAATAATTTATTCGACTTTATAGGTTTCTTCTTAGTCTTCTAGGGCGATCTCTATAGAGTCGTTAACGGGTATATTAGGGTCTACTCGTTCTATCTCGCTCTATATCTTATGATCTATATAGGAATATCTGAAATGTAGCTTAAGTTCGTAATTAACTAGTCCCTTAATAGATCTAATCCTAAATAGTCTGAGTTTTAGAAAGTCGAGCTTGCTACTTTAGCGTTTAGTTTTAATATTTTAGCGCTATAAGTAGACCTTATCCCCCTCCTTAAGAGTTAGTCCTATAACTCTTTTCTTATTTACTCGATTAGCTATTCTTTTATTTAAGAACCGAATATTAGACTATAATTATTAATAAAGGTAATATATATCCCCTATAACCACGGTTACCTCTATCGGTAGATAGCCTTTAATATTAGTTAATTCAGAATCAAGAGCTGATTTCAAGCGCTAGAATAGTATTATCTTAATAGTTTCTTATTTAGTAGTATTATATACGAGCGTAGCTTAAGGTAGTAATATAGACTAGTTAGATTATTCGTCGTCTATATAGATTCGGAGATACTATTTAAGTATTTAGTTTATTCGCTCGGTTTATCCGTCTATAACTAGATAGTATACGGTAGATATTACTCGTTTAATCTATAAGGCTTAATAGAGTTCCTCCTAGAAGTAGAATATAAATTTTCGATCTCTATCGGAGATGATCCGTTCCGGTATCCTATACCTTATAATAACGTTCTTAATAAATACCCTCGTAAGGTATAGTACCTCGTACTTACGTAGTAGAGGTATAAATTCTATATATTTAGTAAGTCTGTCTACGACGACTATATTATTCTTATAGGCAACTCTATCCTCGTTAGTTAATTTAGGTAGTAGTCTAAGGAAGTCTATTAAGATAACCTACTAAGGTTTCTCTAGTAGCTAGTTAGGCTGTAATAATCTATAAGGCTTATATCGCTTATATTTAGCTTTTCGATATAAGTTATACTTATAGATTTACGCGAATACTTTTTAACGCATCTTTAGGAACTAGTAGTTATTCTAAAGGCGTTTAAGGATAATCTTAGGTTTTACGTGTCCTTAAAGGGGTGGTTTATAGTATTTTAGGATCTATTTCCTTTCTAGTCTTAGTAGTATCTAAATTAATCTATCTTATAGTAGCAGGTTCCCGTCCGATTCTAGATTATAAGTTTTATATAACTCGAATAGCTGTTCTTCGCCTAAATACTCGAGGCTTTATATATTCTTAACCTCCTAGAGATCGGGAATAAATTCTACTTCTAAGACTACTATCTAGTAGATAAGTTTTCCGTCTTACTCCTTAAATAAGGCTTATTATACCTTAAAGGTGTCGCCTTCTTAGTAATCGTCCTACCTGCTTAACGCGTCCGCGTTAGTATTTAGTTTACTACTTCGGTATATAATAATAAAGTCGTATAATACTAATATATCCGACTAATAGAGTTATCTTAGGTTAAGTTCCTTCGTAGTAGTAAAGTTCTATAGGTTAGTATAGTCGGTGTATACTATGAAAGGGTATTTTACTCCTTTAAGGTAATATCTCTAGTATTTAAGGGCGTTAACTATAGCGAGTAATTCCTAGTCTCTAATCGTATATCGTGTTTCTATATTAATAAATTTTCGACTAATCTTGCGCTAATCCATATCAGATGATAGGAATGGATCAATCGATTCCTCTACTCTAAGGGTATACTTAAAAGTATCTATTTCGACTATATAGGGTAAGTCGGGGTTAAATAAGTATAGTATAGGTATTGTAAGTAATAATCGTTTAAGCTCTTTAAAGGCCTTTTAATACTTATCTATCTATAACTTTCTGAGGAAGAATGAATATTCTGGGCATTCAAGTACTACTACTTTTAAGAATCCTAGAATAAACTACCGGTAGTAGTTAGTAAATCTATAGAATAATTATACCGCCTTAATAGAGGTAGGTATAAGCTATTCCTTAACTCGTTCGATTTTTTTAGGGTCGACCTCGACTCCGTCTAGGGTTATAACGTATCTAATAAACTTAACGCGTTTAGTATAGAATTCCGACTTTAAGGGTTTTAGTCTTAGATTATATTTTTATAAAGTGCGAGGCGGCAAAACCCCTTCAGGAAATGGAGGTTCCCCGATCCGGTATGGCGCACATGCTGACTCAACCCCGGTCGCCTCATCAAAACATAAAAGGACCGCTCCCTCCCTCTTCTCTTCACAACGCTCCTCAACGCCTTCCTCTCTTCCCTCGCTCTTATCGGCCGACGCGTCGCCCGTGCCTCCTGTATCCCCGTCGATCCACCGTTCCAGGCACCCACGACGCTGACGTGTCTCGACCGCTGCGCCCAGGCCCATCGCGGCATCCGGTGATACTCGATCGCAGACAATGCACGCACATTGTCCCGCTCTGGGCATCCGCCTGACTTGCACATGCTCGTAAACGCGGGACAGCTGGTCTGATTGCACAGTGATCGAATCATTGCGCTCGCTCGGCATGACTTCGACGACCGCCATGTGCAGCTCGATCCTTGGCCTGACGCCGTCCAAGCCCCGCAAGAGATCGACTGGTGGCAGAGCTGCAATCCACCTGCTTCCCTGAAGCCAATGCTCATGCAGCACTCGGCGCGGCCGAGGCATGAGTTGTGCGCATGTGCCTTCAGGTGCACAGCACAGCGCTCTACTGCGCATGGTGCGGCGGGAAAGCGAAGCGAGCACTTCGACGCTCTTCAGCATGGCTAGAGCGGAGTGCTGGGAGGCTCTTGCGGCCTAAACGGGCTCCAGAATGCTCTGCCCACTACCCAACCGAGGCATCCCCTTCTTCATCATCGCAACCGTCTTCGCAGCAAACATGGCTGCGCGCTCTTTAGCGTCAGGCCTAGAGGCCACGGTCTTCTGGCCATTGTCCATGGTCGGCTTGCTCGCATTGACGGACAGCGCAGATCCCGGGCCCAAAGTGGTCACGAGCATAGCAACGAGGCACAGTTCGGCCGAAAGAATCAAACAAAAGGAGCGCTCTTTCCGTGCAGACCAAAGTGTCATGCAAGGAGCACGGTTCACATGGAGCGCATGAAAAAGGGCCCGGGGTTTGGCATTCACGCCGACAGCAGACCCAATCGCGACGTAGAATTTCAGATTGTTGGGGGCTTACCGGCAGCGCGGCTGTCTGTCGTGATGCACTGGAAGGCGCAGTGGGAATGCAAACGTCATGCTACCTTTTCAGACTCTTACTGTGGCCAGTAGCAGCTTGGTCCGACATACCGTGCTCGACACGGGTCCTGCTATGATGTTTGACAAGCGGCGTGTCCGCACAAGGGGTGCGAAGAGTACGCGGCACATTCCATGCGCGATCTGCTCACCCTCGGTGACACGTCCTCCGGCAGAGCGGGGGGACGTCTTGCGGGTATATAAATCAGCGCATGGTCGAGACTGGTTGCACGGCTGATTGTAGTATCATTTCACAGCTACCATTACAATGGCAACTATGTACAATTCCTTTGCAGCCTCTGCCTTTGACAAGTTCATTCCCTACACGCCTCCTGAGCCTAGGGCAGTTCGGAAACCTGCTCTGAAGAAGTCCCGCATCCACAGCGGTGAATGGACCGACATCGATGAAATGATCAGAAATCTGGCGGAGGAAGGGAATCATCATCTTGACACACTCGGGACCACGCCTGCACTCACTTTTTTCGATCATGGTTCGTCCTGGTTCAACTCAGTATCTTTAGCACAGTTCCTGACAAAGGTCACTAGCCAGCCAAGCTGAAGGCACGCAGAATGTGCCAGACGATATCGAACACAGCGGAATGAACAGCATCGCGGTCGACAGCTGCATAGTCTCAGGCGCCATGTCATTATCTACGCCCGATCCTTCGAAGCAGGATTCCGGAACAACTGCTACTCTTGATCAAGCGGAGGACCACACGGTCGAACACCAAGCCCGTCGACCTGAAAGTCCAAGCGTCGCCGTGGATCTGGAGCCCGACTACGCTGAAGACTCTGTGGTCACGCCATTAGCAGGAAGTATGCAGGTCCAACAACCACGGGGCACTGCAGATCCGCGCGCAGACGATGATGTTTCCGAAATTGGGAAGCATCTGAGCGAGGAAGCAGACGAGACTCACGGAGACGCTGGCAATGTGCCATTTCCATCCGACTGCTCAATTGATGATTTCATTCCCCCATCGCCGTCCGAGACCTCGACATCGGAGGCATGGCTTTCCGGAAACGCTTCCAAGGACACAAGTGACGACAATGTTGGATCACTTCCAGCGAAGCGAGCTAGGTGGCAGCGGAGGCAGCGCAGCCCGCATAGCCACGAAAGGACACCGTTCTCGACTTCCACCATGCGACAAAGTTCATCGCGTATACGTAAAACTACACGACCAAGAAGGTCACCACAGCATAGCACTAAGAGGATCGACCCG
Organism: Scolecobasidium constrictum UM 578; assembly: GCA_000611715.1. Lineage (NCBI taxonomy): Eukaryota > Fungi > Ascomycota > Dothideomycetes > Venturiales > Sympoventuriaceae > Scolecobasidium > Scolecobasidium constrictum. Next base: position 5,500 of record AZYM01000151.1, read on the forward strand.
AGGGCTCTTACAGATGTTTCGCAAATTACTGTGGATCCGGACTGGACTGGTGGGAGACTGATTCCTCAAAGGCTTACTCAGATGAATTTGCGGCAGCTTGCGCCGGGAGAAACATTCATGGCGGCTGTCATCCAGGACGAACGCACGGTAGCAGCATTTGCATACGATTGCTCAATGGTGCTGATCAAGGACTCAATCGGCCATGGCCGCGAGGTTGGCAGCCTCGCCATAATGCCTATTAACCTCAATTCGTGGCTACTGACTGGCTTTCTTCGTGTGAACGATAATCATAAGCCACATTCGCTTGTCCCATCTGCCGATCTTGTTAACGCTGCGATGGGCGAATCGCCAGACGAAAGGCTGAGCAGCTCGTATGTGGAGCATACAGATCTCGATTGTGGCCTGATTGACCTCCATGACGGTCTGCCCGCAGAAGACGATGACAGTTCCATCCAAGAAAGTCAGCAAGTCAGCAACAGGGGCAAGCGCAGATCCAGACCAGGCTTAAAGCGAGGCTTCTGGGAGCCGTCCGAAGAGCAAGTCCTCAGAAGTCTGGCAGGACGCAAGACCTGGGACGAGATAGGCAAGCGGCTGAATAGATCATCGGGTGGGGTGTTTCAGCACTGGGGAAAGATGCAGCGTGATGCGGCAAAAGGACTGAAGCCTCGGCCCAAAAGGAAGGAGAATGGAGCATTGCGTAGTTAGCTTGTCCTTCTTGGAACAGTGGTCTTACCTTGCTGGACAGGGTCTGGCTGTATCGACACAGCAAACTTCTGTTCTAAGCTCTCCAGCAAAAGTCGAGATTGCAACATTTGCGTATGATCGCGCCATGCTGCTAATCAAAGATTCGTTCGGACGTGACTGGGCGATAGATGGCCTTGCCATCATGCCTCTTAACCTCAATTCGTGGTTGCTGACAGGTTTTATTGCTGCACACGTCCAGACTCACTCTCAGCCTTGTGCCAAGCATGAGACTGTATCACGTGACCTGCGCTCACTGTGATATGAACTGCGCATCGTGAGACATGTTACTGCCGTAACAGACAGGATGACTAAGCCTCTCGGTGTCTCTCGTGATGATGGCGATGGCGATGGCTCAGACGTGGCATTCTCGATCATTGATGCCAGCTAGAGACAATGCCGAAGTCTGCGAAGCTGTCCTACAGCCTTGCCATCCTTGGCTGATGTCGTTGAGTCAAATGGCAGCTGGTTGAGTGACAGCGAACACGACATGATACGCACGGGGCGCTGCGGTTCGGGTAGAAAGAGGAGCCGGAAGAGGATAGACAGCTGCCGGCGTACAGACGCAAGGGTAAGTCTTGGGCATGGATTTGCCAAAGGTTCCCTGGGAGATCAGAGATTGCAATCCAGCAACATGTCCGCATATTAGAACGCTTAGATTAGGGGCGTCTAAAAGTTTAGGCAGAAGTTCGGAATGCTGTTGGCCTGTAGTTGTGTACACAGCGGTGAGGGAGAACCCAATCTGATTCTGCTTATGCCTTGTCGTTACTTCCGCATCACGGCGCCATGAGCACGAGTTCGTCATTTCGATGCCAGAACAGACTGCCATTTCATAACAACCCGTGGTCGCCCCAAAGAAGAATGTTTGGAAACTCATGATTGGAATTACTGCTTCTGGATCCACCTACCATCATGCCAATATTTGTAAATACCCAGAGCAGTGTCATGGTATACATATGTCTCGAGGCTCGTGTCGAAAAACTTGTGCATTCTTTGCTCGTTGTCCCATACCCACTGCGTACTGGATGACTGCGCGGCTTGACTCGCCATTTCTGCTTCTGCGTCGTCTGAAAGGTTGCAGTCGATTGTTCCGTACTTGGAGGTATAGAGCATTCCAGTGCTTGGGTAGAAGTGAAAGGATGTCGCCTTTTGAGAACGTTTCAAATTACCTTTACCAAGCACTCCTGATATATGGTATGGGTCCGTGGTTCCGTCTCCGCGTTGAGTGATGTGAGGGTCTCCACTTCAATACGCATTAGGAGCACACTGTGATATCAATGTTGGACAGTGACTGACTTGACTTGTCCTTTCTCGACCTTTTCCGCCAACTCAGGCGTATTCTCAATCCCTCGATTGACAGCCTTCAGGTATTCTCTTACATCGACCGTAGTGCCTTTGTATTGCCAATTTATTATTCTGCGGACGGTCGAGTAGAATCTGCTCATGTTCGTTGAGTGCGGCTTGATTAATTTGCAACTTCAATGCGGATGGTCCGATGGATGAGCAAGCATCTATCTTATGAAATGTGGTTCGCAAGCCTTGCGCTGCAGCCTAATATTGATCATAGGTTGTTCGCAGCGAGTACTGTACAGGGTAAAGGGACCAAAGGGTCGTCTGCATTACTAGGCAACCAATCGGAGTGCACTCCGTTCCGCGTGACACGTCGCCTTAATCCACGTTGACTCGATTTCTGCTTGTTCTAGCAAGTACTCTACCTCCTTGTCATGCCATTCAACTTTGGTTACTGTATCAAATTCATGATCGCCCATGAGATTCTTTAACACCTGGCGACTGTCTTCTAGGCGTCCTCGGAAACTTAGAGCTCAAACAAGACGAATGGTGAGCGAACAAACGTTGGGCACTTCCAATATCGTCACCAGCGACCACGTAGACGAGGAAACCATCCCTGGTTATGATCCCAAGAAGTTTTTCCCAGCGAGGCCTGGACAGATCTTCAACAACAGATATCATACTGTCTTAAAAGTCGGATGGGGCACTGCTTCTACAGTGTGGATTGCTGAAGACAAGGAACGGTGAGTGAGCTGTAGCGCGAATCATACTGCCACTTTCTTATCCCTTCCCACAGTCCATGGTGGCAACGGAAGCTGCGCAAGAGATATGTGGCGCTTAAGATCGCTGTTACAGATCCTGAGAGCCAACACCTCGCCGACCATGAGCTCAACATCAGCCAGCGTATTGACAAAGATCCTACGCATCCGGGATATCCATTTGTCAGATCTCTCCTCGATGGCTTTCAGATCACGGGGCCTCACGGAAAACATGCTTGCCTCGTATACGAGCCCATGAGAGAGTCTCTATGGAGATTTCAGCATCGCTTTGGCCATGGCAGACTTCCTCCGACGGTGCTTAAAGTTTATGTCAAAGTACTACTGCTCGGTCTCGACTATTTGCACTCAGTCTGTCACATCATTCACACCGGTAAGCAAACTTGAACAAACAACAGGTCTATGCTTAAATGAAGATTCAGATCTAAAAGGCGTCAACATACTTGTGGGATTCGAAAACCCATCGGTCATTGAGAGATATCTAAAGACCGTACCGCGAGACTACAACACATCAAAAGTCGGAAATGGCCGTATGGTCTACAGTGCAGTATCAGACTTTGGCCACCCGGAGACATGGGACATCCTGCCACAGATAGCAGACTTTGGCCTAGCACGTCCTGGTGACACTGGGAAGACGTTTCGAGAGCCGATCCAAGCACCTCTGTATACTGCACCCGAAGTGCTTATGGGGACTGGCTGGAATTATAGTGCAGATATCTGGAATCTCGGAGTGCTGGTCAGTCTTTTGCCCTTCTTCATATACCGCATTGTAACAAGTTCTCGCAGATTTGGAGCTTGCAGGAGGGCGTGGAATTGTTCTCGAACCTTGTTGGTACAACGGACCGCTACAGTGGTCGAGCCCATGTTGCGGAAATGATAGCTTTACTTGGTAAACCTCCAAAGCAGATGCTTGACAGGGAAAAGCTCTGGAAAGACATTGGTTGGGAACACGCCTTTCGAAATTCTACTGGTAAACTTTGCGTAACGCCTCAAGAGTATTACGAAGGTCCCTTTTTCAGCGACGAAGGTATGTTACCTGACGAGGCTGCGTCATGCAATGAATCACTGATGATTTTATATACAGGTGAATTTCTCTACAAGGATATGGTTCCTCAACGTCCAGTTTTGGACGACTCAGTGATGTCCATGTCTGGTGAGGAAAAGGTTCAGTTTCTGGATTTCATCAAAAGAATGCTTTCATGGCTGCCAGAAGAGAGAGAGAGCGCGAGGGCGCTATCCGAACATCCTTGGTTGAGATATGACGAATAACTTTATATCTTCATTCAGCATATGTACGTACTCTTCGCAATGATTGGTCCCGAGGAAGCCAGATACAAGCACTTCGCTAAGTTCGCGGAGGTACACTTGAGTGAAGCTCCAGAGCACGAAGAAATTCGGACCATTATCATCACGTGCTGAATGAGCTGTAATCATGGTTCTTTGCCAAGCTGGGCAATTTCCAAATACAGTATGGCGCTATGCCTTTCGATCTCACGGATTCCGGGGACTTCCGAAAGTTGCGATGGGGACCGGTAAAGCTGCAGACCATATCATTATGTTTGGCGAAAGTGTAGACAAATAGCAGTTGCCCACGACAACGCTTGTCAACGCACCAACAATTGACTACCCAAGGGTTCAAATTCCACATCACGTGCAACAATGGCGCTTGTCAGGGTCATTTCCGCTATAGCCCCGTTCTGCTGTCGCACGCTGCCCCACCATCACCCAAGTGCGCTGTCGGCATTCAGGCATCAATAACACACTCATACTTCTCTTCGCTTCTTGTATTATATCTGACATATAAATAAATCCAGCCATCCTGATCTGACAAAATCGCAGCACGCTGTTTAGCATTGGCTATACGTTCTCCTCACTAGAAGGAGAAGGGACGACCTACAACGAACGACGAACAAACCGTCGAAGTCTTGCGCCACCGCCCGACCTTCCGCCCCGATTATATCTATCATCAGTGCAGAAGTGCACTCGGCTTCGCCGACTCCAGTCTCTCGACTGTGTTGCGGTCGATTGGGGAATGAATGAAACTGGACGTCGGTACCGACAAGGTCACATCTGACTTTAGCTGAGGATTAGGCCTATACTCTAAATGCCTGAAGTAAGGTTGACTCCACCTGCAAGGAAGGTACACCATGGTCCTAATGTGAGGAACACAGGCAGAACAGACTATTGGTGGAGAGTACGAATCTATCACATGGCACACATTTGAGGCGGTAGACTATGAGCGGCGGATGGGATGGAAGGCGGGATCTGGCCGCGTTGGTATCGGGGTAAGAGAGCTGACTTTCCAGAAGACGGACACAGACAAAGAAGATGTATTGCTGCCTGCAGGACGAAGCCTGGTTGTGGTTGACACAGATCTGAAGCTGGCGCGGAAAACCTAGCAAGGATATGCTTCCGCTAATATCTCTTTGCCTTTTGCGAAGCACAATACCACTTCTAACCTAGCATCATCATCATCATCATCATCATTAGATAAGTCCACCTTCATTGCATCAGTGCACATTAGGGACTCTTCTGTTGCCTGGTTCTTACAATCGCTTGCTTCCATCGCTGTGAACAGGTATTCGCCCATCAGGCTTCTCACATCCTCTGATCTTGCTTTGGAGATGACTTGCCCAGCTCTTCTCCGTAGCCAGACCTCCAACTTGAAATCCATCCCCTCTTCGTAAGGGAGATGCAAGCGCACTGCATCGGTGTATGTCATCATACTTTTGCCCCTCTCTTTACATCTCCTACAGCTTGCATCCATGTTGCTAAAAAGGTAATGTCCAAGCACACTCTCCAATTTCTCTAAAGTAGCAAACATGGCAATCTTCCTGGTAATTGCTTCATTCCGGGTTGTGGCCTGCAGCTGTCCAATAGTGGTTGACACAGAGTGAACTCCGTAGACCTGCTGTCGTATCGCGCCTTTACGAGAGGCGGCATTGAGATCTTCTCCTTGAGTTCCGCGTTTGCGTTTGCGTTGTCGGATACTGGCGCTTTTCTCGGCTTCATTGAGGCTAACGAGGCGCTTCAACTGTTGACCATGATTACGACAAGAAGATAACCAATTATCCCGTGCCTCCGAGTTTGAAATGCATTCCGCTGCGAAAAACAGTGCTCCTTCTGTCACACATCAGATCCATTCTAATGTTAAATTCGATTTCCATACCAAATAAGGCCCATGAGCGCTGCTCAGCATTGAGTGCTCTGCAGAATTTTTGCCAGTCGCCGAAAAGGTCGGATTGGTACTGCGCAGACACAGCCCGAATAACAACATCTATGTTCTCGAAACCGGCGAGTAAGGTAGGTGTTGTGTGAAACGCGAGCTGGACGATGTGGTTGATTGGGACCGCTGAGTAGAGCTCGTCCCGCTTCTCAGCAATCCAACGAGAAGTAGTTTCATAATGCTTTCGCCTTGACAAAGCGCCGCCCGTCAAGATTCGGCCGGTGTCCTTAGCAGTAGTAGCATCATCGTGATTGGTCATGCTTCGGGGTAATGTGGCAGGAAAGAAGGGACAAGGATGGATACAATGAGAAGGGTAACTTAAGGAAAATGTGAAAAGCAGAGGAAATGTGAACGAACGGGAAATTATGAATGACTGGGGGAATATGAAAGACCGGGAAAATGTGAAAAGCAGGGACGAAATGAAATGCAGGGATAAGGTGAAAAGCAGGGAAACTTGCATGAGGACTTTGAATGGAGCATCGAACACTTAGTCAGCCGTTCAAACTCTTTTTAATTGGCTTAAACAATATGCTGAACATTAGCAAGGCTGGTGCTCGAAGGTCGTCCCTATATGCAGAAACTTATTGCGTGACAGATCGAGTGATCGACTTATGTAAATCTTTTTCGATCAATTTCGGATAGGTCAATTCTTTACTTGCTGCCACAAATTCACAGCAGGCCGTGGTTACGGAGCCATGTCGGGTTCATAGATCGCGTGACTCGATCTTGTTGCAAGACCAGAACATCCAGCAATGGAAAGTAAATTTCACAGTGGCGTAATAATCTAGGAAATACACTGCAGATCATGAGGCACTGCGGCTCCTCCTTGATGGCAGAGACCAGGTACACATCCTGTAGCCTGAGCGTTCCGCTCTGTCCGCTTGGTAATAATGCATCTCGCATCCCAAACGTGCTGTCCCTCTGGCACTGCGGTGGTTCGCGGACGAAATGCGCGATGAGGTGCAGCATGTAAATGAAGCCAGTGGCAGGAAAGAACATACGAGCAGGGTGGCTTGAGTTGGGGCGCCGTGAGGTATAAAGACGAGCAGTTCATCCGTTGATATGTCTGTCTACGCTCCGGCCCAGACACAGATCCTCGGATCAAATAGCAACAACTGGCCTTGCCACCACATTGTCTCGATACTCCACACGTCATGTCCAACAACGAGGCTCAAACCACCACGTCTGCCCCAACAGCGGAAGACAGCACAACCACCAACAACAACACCACTAGCAGTGGCAATGCACAACCCGGCAACGATCCCCAGTCGAGCAACCACTCCACAGCAACGAGTTCCCCTCGAGCCCCAACCAGCACTCCCAGCACTAATGGGATTCGGCAGAGCATTCAAGGTGACACTCAGACGCCCGGCCAGAATGAAGCCCGGTTTGTCGATGACTATTTGCCGGACACGAGCGAGGAGGAAGCTCGGCGTCTTGGTCTCAATCGTTTTCCCTGGACTGAACAAAGCGGAGGGAACAGGGAACAGTAATTGACAGAGAGGGTATCCAGCCGCGGACATCAATCTAAAAATGCAAATTGACCTGACAATCTCCATCCTTGCCTGACTACATCATCCCGAGCCTGATTTGACTAGTGCAAGCCGTGGAGATGGAGCCACGGGACGCGAGCAGTGACCAGATCGATGTGATCGTGGTATCGCCGCGAATCCCAAGCAATCGCGGGTAAGCTGCAGCGCCGTGCATCTCGGCCGCTCGCTCCGTGAAAGCCACTGTGAGGTTCCGCATTTCACACACTAAGCTAAGTCGTTTCGGATGGCATGCACACCTGTGACCGCGTATATAGAAGTGGAGGGTTCATCGGACATGCTTTGTTCTAATCCTTCGTTAGCAGGCCAGCCCTTACCGACATATTGTCTACTTGTTCATCAACCAGCTATGGCAAGAGTCGATCTTTCTGTAGTCTTCAATGCCATTTATTTCGTTGGAGTCTTGGTCCATTTCAGTCTCCGTTGTCGTTACATGCTACACTTAGCACTACGACTGCGCTTGGACGAACATCCGTCTCCAGCAGGAGAAAGTCTGCGCGCAGTGACACGACAGTACGACATATGCGTTGTCGTTCATTCATTATGGATCCTATTTGCAATCGTAGTCATGCTGCTTGCCTGCCTCCAGCAATTTGATGCGATGATCCGGTTTGGTGGTGGATTGCTCTTTTGCCAGGATCTTGAGCGAGTCAGCAGTAATCACTCGTGTACTAGGACCATGCACTAACTTGGCTCTAGATATTGAACCAGATACATATGCTTTGGGAAAATAACTTGCTGGCTGAGCAGCTGCAACGGACATGGATCATCGAAGTCTGCATCTCGGCCGCCGTGCTAGCTTGCTGCATTGCTTTTGCAGTGGTACCCAACAAGTAAGTTCGACACTGCCCGGTTGATAGTTGTCATTTGTGTTGATGAGGACAGACCAGGCGTCTTCTGGGCTGTCTTCGGAACCTTCATCGGCGTCCAGTGCACCAAGGTCCTCACGGCAATCACGGGCAGCTGTGCGATGAAAGAGCGCGAGCATCCTGTCCTAATCGTAACCGCGTTGACATCGATTGCCTCCATCGTAAGCATCGTGATTCTTGTCCCCGTGGTCGTTGAAGCCGTCAACGTGGACGCTCGGTTCAGAATCCTTCCGCTTAGCTTTCCGCCACTGCTTGCGGACGTTGCCCTTGTCATCTTCAGGATGAACAGGAAGATCAAAGAGTCGGAAAGTGCGCAGAGGAGTAACAGGAGCCCGGTTGAAGATCCAAGGCCGGACACAAAACATGATGGAGCGAGCAGATCTTCCATTCTCTCGTACAACACGTGGGCGGAGGGGGTCGCATTAACGTGCGATAGCATTTCTCTGGTACCTCAGAGCAGTCCGCAAAAGGCGCACTATGCTTCGAGCACTAGAGTGTTCCCTGTTGATGGGCAGCACATTTTGAATTTGTGAGCGTGTTTTGTGTTGCAGCCTGCATGATAAACCTCCGACGGCTCATGTACGATCCTAACGTCAGATTTGGTGACCTGCGATCACTTCACGATGTTCTTGATAGAAGCCAAGATGCATGGCGTCCACGGCTTGGACTGAGTTTGTATCATTCACACGAGCCGTTTGATCTTGGAGACAAAGACGTGCGAGATCTTTTAGGAGAATTCGCGATGCTCCTCAGTGTTGGAAGAGGCTTCGGCTACGGATTTAGCCTGGAAAGTCTCCACGATTACCTTCATGGCATGCTGATCGGCATTCAGCGCGTCTCGCAAGACAGTAATACGACGTCTGCAAATCCATCATCTTTTTTGAAGGATTTCTCATGGCAAGAAGGCCTGAGACTTCTTGCTATGTCACTTGCTCTGCACCAGAACGTAATGCATGACCGCAGCTTCGACAGCGGATTTTGGAAGCCTACACCTCCAGACCTCGATCGACTTTGTGGATGGCTCAGCCGATCGCAGCTCTTCACGCGTGTGGTACGGATTGATGAGGCAAAAGCTGCCCTATTTCGCATGGCATCCATACTCGGCGCGCCTACTGACGATGTGGAACGTAAGCCCAATACTGCTATGCGCGTTACGGCACTAGACGTTAGTATCGAAGCACGGGATGATCCAGTTTCGAGTGGCTCTGAACACCTGACACCGTCACACCCGAAGAAACGTCCTTCGAATGAGGCGTTAGCGAGCAGTAAACGGCAGAAAGAGTAGACGTAATAAGGGCGTAGATTAGGGTTAAAGATATTGTGCTGTACTTGCATGTGCTCATAATCTGCTGGGGTGTTTCCTTTGTTCTCCCAAGCCGTCAGTCGAAGCATGATGGTTCCATTCCACCATGCCTGATTTGTAGTTAGCAACTGTCAATTCGAATGTGTCGTCACCGGTGTCTCTGATTCTGAGACCGTCGAGACTCGCAAGCCTTCGCCGTGCCCAGGCTCTTCCATTGATGTCGAAAGTGACCGTACACGAGATATCCCACCACAATGACCTGTGGCAGGCCAGGTCCAGACGGGGCTGTGGAACAATGCTTTACTTTGAGCCAATGGCGTACAGTGAAAGGATCCATGCAACGACAGCTTGCAGGTTTACTCTTCTGTGAATCAAGTTTGTCGCAGATCGAGCACACCGCTTACTCCGCTCTCTTGATTCTTAAATGTTCTTTGGAGCAATCGTTTGCAGTCGTTCCTCTGTCCACGATCCTTCATTCAAACCGCCACCCAGCCATGCCGGAGAGCGGTACAACCTGCTCTGCAAATGAAGCAACCAAATCTATTCCTCTCTCAGACACCCCAAGCTCCTCTTTTAATGGGATGAGATCGAGGAGCGGTGGCCCAGCAAGTTTTCAAGCCGGCAGCGATATGGGAGCTGCGACTCCCGACCAGAATCCAAACACGGTCTTCACGACATACTTAGAGCCGCATCTTCATAACGACGCTCAAGTGTCCGAACAACTGCCCGTGCCAGCAGCTATGCACATATTGCCCAGTCAGCCGATTGTTCCACAACCTCATTGCTCTGCGAACCCAAAGAACATGAGAGAGATACCCCCACAGACATTTCAAGCTCCTCTGCAGCTTGCACCACCGATTTACGGCTGGCCGCCATCACACGATCGAGTAGACGCAAGCTACGTCTTGCAGAATGACTGTAGCCAAGTCTCGGTTGACCCTCCCTGCAGTGTGAGCGCTAGTTTCGAGGCTCATGAGCAGGACGTGCGCAGAACATTCGGAAGCGTCCGTGATGGGAGGTTGAGGGAAGCTGGTGGTACTTTGATCAGTATGGCAAATTGGCTTGTGAATAATGCCGAGCATCTCGGTTCGTGACGCACCATCAAGAGCAGTAGCAGTGGTGCTCGATCAACTCACATTGGCCGCAGGCTTGACTTACGACGTAGAGGAGGCACGAGAACAGCGTTTGGAGTTTTGGTATCTTTTCAACACTGCCTGGTTGTCGGCGTTGGAGAAACACTTAGAAATGTCCAAGAGCGTGCTGGATGGGGAACCTGGAGTCCACCAAACGCTTTTGAACGGAGCTCTATTAGAGGAGATGGGTGATACATTGATAAACCTCTGTGACTCCTTAGAGCGGTATGGTCTTGTGGACTATCAGATGGGAATGGAGGAAGAGAAGATTGTGGAGGGTAAGTGTTGCATCGAACTAGTAGTGTGAACGTGAATTGACCACAACTCAGCCCTCATGCGTTGTCGCGATGTAGTTGGCCACAGTGCGGATAACGACCACGATGAATGGTCTGCATCAAAATAGAGCACGGTGCTGGTTATTGGCTCTAGGTCGAATCCTCATGTCATAGAAGTTCAGTTGCCTTCGCTATGAGTCAACATCTTTATGTGGTCCCGTGCCTTACGAAGTGGCCGCCATATGGCTGAAGAGCTTCGTTCGAGTGAAGTGCCTGTCGTCATCGTAAAGCACAGCTGCTAAAGTGTTGAAATGAATACCAGAATGGGAGTAGATCCAGACCATTTTGCGCATCTCAATCTTTACTGCATCGCATGCTGGCTCCCGGAGTTCTCAATGTCTTGTGCGGCATCGCAGTAATAATATTGTGACAAAGGACGCCGAAAAAGACGTAGGGACGTAAGCAAGGATCTCATAACCAAGCTCCAAGATCGGAGATCGTTCTTTGCCCGATCGGGCTTGGGACTGGGTCCACACAGAGTCATGCCAAGTAGAGTGCGGGTCCATTTCATTGCGGAAACGACGTCGAAAGCAAGATCAGTTGAAGCCTGACTTTGAGGTACAATATGATAACGTAATCCATGCTTACAGGACATAGCTGTAGCGATATAGTTTGGAAGTGATTTAACGTCCTGGGCTGTGAAGCGGAAGAGCCGTGGAAGCGAAAGGCTCCACACCAGCATGAACATCAAAATCTCAAATCGCCAGTTCAACGTCCAAAAACCCATTCAAAATATAGCGATAAACAGCCATGCCCCTTCTCTATCTTTTGATCATCTCAACCTGTGTCGCTGCGTTGTAATACACGTCGACGTCGGTGCTGACTCTTAGACCTGGAAGTTCGTGCTAACCCCACGCGCTAGGGATAGGATTCTGTACATAGAAGATGCATGTGATGTGTTAAAACTGAGACAAAGAGTCGATCTTATAGGAAAGAGCCCGATAGGAGTTTGTTGTCGACCTGCGGAGAATTTAAGATGCAGAGGACTGAACTCGGCCAGCCAGCCGCCAAGCCTAGGATAGCCAGAAGGGGTATAGCTCAACTACTAAAGCATCAGTACGCCAAGGAGTGTAAATACTGTCTAGTGGCTGTGCTCAGCTAACTAGCCTTAGAGTCTTAGCCATGACTTAATAACGCGCGGGCTATGAGCGCGCGGCAAAGCTGCTAGTCGTTACGACTATCCGCACGTGACGTCTTAAAGGTAGCTTTCTAACTGTGATTCAGGTCCAATTGACGAGACTTTATAACTTAAGTATGAACTTACCTAAGTTATGATCCGTGCGCGAGCCTGTCGGACGTCCCTTACCGGCGGCTGGCCGGTGTAGGAGAAGCTCCGCTCTTGCCAGTCATGCAATACAGTGAGATCACGCGTAGAGTAAGTTAAAGGATTGAAGTCCAACATGGGTGCATATACGGCCGGATAAACTGTCGGGTAGGACAAGTACTCTCTGCGATGCAGTGAGTCCGGCTTCATGACGCAAAGGCCCATGGTGAGCCGAAACTTGACCTCTAGTCTTAACGTGGGGATACCTCATGTGTTGCGCTCTCTACATGATGACGATCATCTCTTCAGCCGGATACACGCTATCCCAACCATCATCCATGACACCGTGGACATATGTCTCTCCAACAAGCTGGAAGCCCGTCCTGCTTGAATCGCGCCGGAGAACGAAGGGAACATGACAGCCACTCAAAACATAAACACAATCACCAACCTCCAGTTCACACGGGCCAATTCCTAGAAACCTGCCACTTGCCACGAATGCTCGTCTGTGTGAAGCGATGTCCTGAACTTGTTGGCAGTATGAACCTAGACCATGCTGTACGAGAGTGTCCACTCGAATTGGCTCCTCGTTCATTGAGTCCAGGCACACTCGGACATCATTAAGATGAGTGTCCGACAGCCTAGGCTTCAGTGAACCCTGCCTGATTTCTTGGTCTGCTACCGAAGCTCGACATAACGCGGTCAACCTCTGGAGCGACTCCTCCGGGCTTGGATAGACTTGGCGGGAGAGCATGTCAAGATCTTGCAACCATCTGCATGTTCCACCTGAGGCCCAAGGACTACCAACGTTTAGAACCTCCCCAACCAGCTTCGCCAGTATCGTCATTGATGATTGTTCGTCGTCATCGGCGCCGAACCTGAGTCCGCTGTCTTTTCCGCTATGTCCCGCTGAAAAGCGGGGTTGCAAGGCACTGATTGGGGGTTGAGTAGTCCTATCAACTCCTCGCTGCTGCAGTGGTCCGGACTTGCTTGGTATAGACCAATTTGGAACCCACGATGGCAACCCATATGCGCTGCTAGTAGATACCGTGCACAAGGATAAGATTTCAGTGAAACCATTCATCAGAAGTTTCCTAGCCAGAGAGGTGTATACAATCTGCCAGCGAACTGAGTAGTTCACAGGTACACCCAGCGCTTCTCCATCTGCAGACAGTCCCAGCAGTGCAAAAATCTTATCTTGCGGTTCAGTAGCGTGGAAGCGACGATGCAAGCGTAGCAAATGAATCAACGGTAAATCTTGTGTGACTCGACGGCTTTTTACCATCGTCGAAATCGACCTTAACATACTCGGGTTTGGACAAGATGCCAAATGTCAATGGAAGATCAGACATGCGCGGTACGCCCAGCATCGTAGGAATGACTCGCTGGCTTCAGCAACTCGGGCATTCTGTCGGTACCCCAGCCACGCTCCATGGTAACCATGGCTAAGAGCGCACAGGCGAGCGACATCAACAGACTCAATGTCATTCACGTTGCAGGGACAAAAGGCAAAGGCAGCACTTGTGCCTTCATTGACAGTTTTCTCGAATGCCATTCTGAGCGGACCGGCTATCCACGAAAGAGAGGGCTATATACTTCACCTCATCTGTTGGCACCCGAGGAACGAATTCGGATCAACATGAGGCCCTTAAGCAAAGACATGTTTGCTCAATACTTCTTCGAAGTGTTGGATGCTTTACGCAAACATGACGACACTGCCCTTGGGGCACAGCCACGATTTCTCCAACTGTTCTTCCTCCTTGCTCTTCACACATTCATTCGAGAAGGTGTAGATGCGGCAATAATAGAGACGCATCATGGTGGAGAATATGATGCGACTAACATAATTGAGCAGCCTGTTGTTACAGCAATCACTTCATTGGGCTTGGACCATGTCAGTCAGCTTGGCCCATCGATCGAGAACATCGCATGGCACAAAGCAGGAATCTTCAAGTCTGGCGCTGCTGCTTTCTCTGTTGTCGAAGACCCTTCTGTGGCGACAGTGTTAGAGGCTCGAGCCGCCGCAAAAGGAGCAGACCTGACTTTTGTGGATCTGGATCCAACTCTTCCACGCGACAACATCAAACTTCAGCCGGACGTTCAGAGGCTGAATTGCTCGCTAGCTCTCGCTGTTTCACGCTGCTTTCTGAGCCAGAGAGACTCTTCCAACCCCGAACTCCATCATTCTGACGTCCTCGAAGGCATCCGTCGATTTTCTTGGCCAGGGCGATTTCAAATCGTCGTCGATGGCAACAACACATGGTACTTAGATGGAGCTCACAATGCCATGAGCGCCGAAATAGCATCAAAATGGTTTATGGAAGCCTCTACGACTCAGAGGTATGACTTCATTGACACTGCTTTTACCCTCGCTAATGACAGTATAGACAAAATCCTGAGCCACGGATTCTGATCTTCGGCCAAGTTAGTGAGCAGAGGGATCCGACAACTGTCATACAGAGCTTGGCAAAATCGTTTCATGCTGGTGATATTCAAGTAGCAATATTCACTCTATATGATCCTGTTGAGGATTTTGAGACACCAAGTAGTACGTGGTATATCCATTAGAGTCCTCCTGGTGCTGACTTATGCTAGGCCTCCCACGCTCGAATGACACCGAGCCTTTGCATCGCTTCGCAAACGTCTGGTCGGCGTTTCATCCCAATACCAAGCTTCTGTTCGCGGAAGATGTTCCTCAAGCTCTGAATCTAGCGAGAGCACATAATACAAGCGACAACGGGTTGCAGGCTCTAATTACGGGCAGTCAGCATCTCGTCGGAGCAGCTCTGTTCTCTCTTGGTCACCGAGGATAAATTATGCACGCACTTGGAAACTATCTCCAGGAGACAGAGAAGGCTACTGTATCACACAAATACAATTTGCTATAGCAAGAGACCTGAAGGACATAGGTTTCAGCCATCTGTTGACTTTTCTGACTGTATTAACACACTTTCCAGCGGTTCCAATGTCGTACTTCGTATTGCACACTTAGCATCTCGCTTGCTATCACGTTATCATCGGTATGGAGTAACACTCTAGTCTACGTGCGTGCTGTCAATGTGTTCGTAAGACGCATACAGCAGAGCCATGAATACGTTATGAATATACAGCCACGATCGACTATGAAAGCATGCAAGCGACCGCTTGATACAGTGGCGAAGCTACATCCGGCACGGCCCGCTCCTGCGCGTGATCTCACTGTATTGCATGACTGGCAAGAGCGGAGCTTCTCCTATACCGGCCAGCCGCCGGTAAGGGACGTCCGACAGGCTCGCGCACGGATTATAACTTAGGTAAGTTCATACTTAAGTTATAAAGTCTCGTCAATTGGACCTGAATCATAGTTAGAAAGCTACCTTTAAGACGTCACGTGCGGATAGTCGTAACGACTAGCAGCTTTGCCGCGCGCTCATAGCCCGCGCGTTATTGAGTCATGGCTAAGACTCTGAGGCTAGTTAGCTGAGCACAGCCACTAGACAGTGTTTACACTCCTTGGCGTACTGATGCTTTAGTAGTTGAGCTATACCCCTTCTGGCTGTCCTGGGCTTGGCGGCTGGCTGGCCGAGTTCAGTCCTCTGCATCTTAAATTCTCCGCAGGTCGATAACAAACTCCTATCGGGCTCTTTCCTATAAGATCGACTCTTTGTCTCAGTTTTAACACATCACATGCATCTTCTATGTACAGAATCCTATCCCTAGCGCGTGGGGTTAGCACGAACTTCCAGGTCTAAGAGTCAGTACCGACGTCGACGTGTATTACAACGCAGCGACACAGGTTGAGATGATTAAAAGATAGAGAAGGGGCATGGCTGTTTATCGCTATGTTTTGAATGGGTTTTTGGACGTTGAACTGGCGATTTGAGATTTTGATGTTCATGCTGGTGTGGAGCCTTTCGCTTCCACGGCTCTTCCGCTTCACAGCCCAGGACGTTACCTCCTTCATGAGACTTCAGACGGGAGACTAATGCGCACCGTAATTAGAAATTTGCAAAGACTACTCATGTTCTCCACTTTTTGCTGCAATGCAATGCTCCTCATGTTCTGTATTGAGGTGTGTTGCGGTATTGCAAAGCAATGAACGCTTCTCCTTCTTCTGCAGTGCATAGATCAACCAAGTCAAAAGCGTCCAGCGCGTATGATCTGAGTGCGTTGTCCTCTGTGGCCTCAAATACGTACTTCCACTTCAGGTCCTGACCGTACAGGATATCTGCAACGTGCTGTGAGACGGCCTTACTGATTTTACGAATGAAGACACCACGGAGTTGATCTAACACGCCCAAAAAGGCCTTGAACATCGATTCCGGAATCCTCTCGACACTGCACATATCAATTAAGCTCATGGTCATAAAGGAATGCGAGGTGGCTTACTCGGAATTATGAACGCCAGAGTTTCTCCCAGTCAGTGTGAGAGCGAGAATGCCTGGCGAGAACAAGTTTTGCATGGCATCCCAATTCCGTCCTGCCTGAATCATATTCACGACTGATTTATGCCGTTTGTAATATTCAGTGCCCACAGCATCTTTCAGTCGGGCTGGCGGCTCTAGGTATGGATATGCCTCGGACACGAGCTGGGATATTGCGAGTGTTGACGCCCTGCCATTCTTGGTCGGTGACTTGGTGTGCAATCGTTTTGACGTTCCGGACGAGTACTGCGCCTCTCGCTCATTGCGATGTTTGATTAGACGTGTGAGGTGATAGCGACGTAAGATCGCTTGGGTCGTGGCTGCAGTTTCGAGCGCATCTAGGGCATGAATAGTCTGTGCCGCGGTGTCGGTATCCTTGGGTATGGCGAGTCTGCCAGTCTCTCGGACGTGAGAACATGCATCCTTCAGATGGAGAACAGCATCAGGACTTGCTATGGTATAAAACAGGCGGAGAAAAAGGCTTGCAACCTGCTCGCTGACGCTCGGGCTAGACTTCAGAAGTCTTGCAAGCACGTCTTTAGGTTGAATCATGTCTTGTGGAATTGTGGTCATTTCTTTCAATAGCATAGGAAGGTCCTTCCGATCGACTGCTTTAGACCTAACACGCTTGGAGGCACGAGGTTGTTGTCCTAGGCCTCGCTTTCTGCTGTCAATTTTTAGCTGAGCGTTGTCGTTTGACAAAGGTTTCAATCGAGGCCGGAGTTGCATCTGATGGTCCTGTAGATCACTTGGTACCAGCTCATCGTTCGCCATGGGTGTGCTTCCCTCAACGTGTATGCGTCCAGCGTCTACTGAATGGCGAAAGTCTGCCATGCTTGTGCCAGGTACGGTTCCCTGAGGAATATACGCTCGAGGCGCGATGGTTCCAGGAACGTTTTGATCGAAATTTGTATTTGATGCCATGATTCCAACACTCGCTGCTCCCTCATTTAAACACAGGCAGTGCTTTCTTGAACCCCGACTCCCACGTTGGTGTCTAAACTTTGCCTTCGAGCATTGTCTTTCGAAAATCCATAGTGCTCGCCACTGAGCAATCTCTGCAGCAGTGGGGCCTCATGGCTTGTCACGTTTGTGGCCTTGTGGAATGGGAACACGGACCCAGCATTGTCTGGTCCGTGCAGCCTTTCTGCTTCAAGTTAGTCGAGTTCTGATCCATGTTCATTGGTTTTGATCGTTGCAAGATGGATGGACAACTGTGTGTTCATTACACCAAGAAGGTCCTCTAGCTTCCCACTAGCCCGAGCAAAGCAGAGAAGCGCCCTGTTCGTGCAGATGAGGACCCAGAAGATCGGACTCGGATTTCCAGGGCTCACTGAATCCTGGTCTATGCTGGAGCGACGGTCGAATCACCAAGCTATGAAGCCTATTCCAGTTAGGTGCTTGCGATGTATACAAGGACGATGTTGGAAATGTACATAATAGACGGGTGGTTCAGACTATCAGTGACACTGCAGCATTGTCACGGCAAGGAGAATATGGGTATCTCAATTCGAAAGACTCATGGAGATGCACAAATGGGGTATGTATCAGTGTGTAAGCAGCAAGCGTCACAATCGACAACCAAGCGAGCAGGCCATCACAACCTTACATCCTCAAAACTATGATTTATGCATCCTTCAGCTCTCAGTGAGTACATCTAATTCTCCTCTGGCGGCAACTTTCGCAAGCAGAGCCAAGCTTACGCCTCGCCTTGGATGATTGCCGACCAGACCTTCTGGCTGTTCTCTTCTTCAAGTCACTAATCTCATTCTTGAGCAAAGCAATCTCGTCTTTCAGCAGCGTGTTCTCCTGTCTGAGATATTGTATGACTCGCGACTCGAACTGGTCAATTGTGCGAATGGCCATTGTATCGAGCAGCGTCTTCTCCTGTGCTGCGAACTCCAACTCTTCCCCACTACTCATTCCGTGCTCGCTAATGTTGGCTATGTGTCCTCTCAAACCGTCACTCGATGCCTGTTTCATTGAATGTAATTCGACTTCGGTTTCCCTGCTTGTAGGATCGCTGGCTCTTTCAGCAGGCATGTCCAAGGTCAAGGATCTCGTTCTCTCAGGCATGTTCGAAAGGGTCTCCAATTCCACAGACTCTGCATTGGCGATGGAATCCTGCATTATTGTATGCGAATGATACCGGGTTGGTTCATCCGGTCGGCAGCTCGCTGCTACAGCTAAGACTTCTTGCTGAGGCTGGGGCTCGGGCTCGTTTGGAAGCCAAGATGCAGAGTGGTACTGCCACTCTCCAGAGTTTGGATCGCTGTATGTTCCAGATGAGTCATTCGAAGCTGCCGACGGGTCATAACTGACAGCGAAACGGGCAGAGTCTTCCCCAAGAAATGAGTTGGAGGTACTCAACCACGATTGTTCAGGTGGCAGGCACAAATGGCTCGACCCTTGCGGACTAGCAGTCCACCAGAGCAATGAACATTGATCATGATTTTGGGAAGCGCTGACGGCTGGCAATTTGGACTGAGGCATGTGGTGTATATTTGAGCTTTTGTGCGGTTGAAAGTCCATACCGAGAATTGAATGCCGTCGTTGGAAACGTGCTCTTGGCGACTGAGATGTCGGTACTTTGACAAGTGCGGCATGCAAGACACTTAAATACAGCTCGGCGGTCACCGGCGGGTGCTGCTTCGACACAACCCTGGCTGCACGAGCTTGGGCTTCTGATGACGCATGAATGCGCATGGTTATGGGCCACCATCCCCCACGGAATGTTTCAATTCGAAGTCGATTGGAGCGACAGAGTGCTCGGAGCTGCAAGTCGATCACATGCACGAGGATGCAACGAGAGCATACGCCAATGAAAGCATCATGCCGCATCTCTCCGGCGGCCCTTAGTCGACAATGAGAGTAAGTTCCGTGCGCATCGTGGTCGCAAAAGTTGTTTTGTGCGAGTAACTAGCTCAGGCCGCCTAGAACTGTCTGGAAGGCGCAAAAGCATTATGTATCCTCAAAATTGGTAACTCGGAGAGCTCTGTACGCGGCTGATCCGGATGTTGCGCATGCGAGGTGTACCTTCGTCGAAGATAGTACACACCTGGAGATGTTGCGAAGGTACCTTGACACTCACATCGATCGAGAGCGCCCCACCCAGAGCCCGAGGGACAACCAGACAGATGACGCCGGTCTTCGCTGCGTAGCCATACACCTTGCTTCACCGTCGTTTATGCACAAGCTTGGCAATTCCTGGATCAGTCAGGCCTATCATGCTATGAGTGGTCAGGACGGTGTGCCCTGGCTGTACATCAGCGTTGTGCATCGGGCGGCAGGGCATGGAACAGGTGTCAGATGGTGACTACCGTGGCAGGACCTCGTAGTTCTCTGTCAACCTACGATATGTCATCAGAACATCTGTCAGCCGGCTTAGCTCTACGCAATCTTCTGTCGGAACTCTTATTCCTCGCTGGCGCTGGCACTTGCGACGCTGACTTCTAGTGCTGCTCTATATGACATATCCTCTCGATCGCACATGCCTATCGTCGAGGAGACGATTTTTGGAAGTACAGCATGACAATCTCAGCGATGAAGAATGTCAAGCTGCATAAAAAGGCAGGGTCGCGAGGTTCCTCCGAATACATTTCCTAATCTAGTTAATTCTGGACGATATCTGTGGGTGCTTGCGCAGTTTCAAGGCCCAATGACCGTGATCAAACGTGCTCAGAGTCCACTGCTACAGCGACAACAGAAGTGAGACGCAGTGGAGTGTATGGGGGCCGGAGGAGACATGTATTTACTCTCGCGTATGGTGCCACTGACAACCTTTGGCCTGAGTGGCTTGGTTCCAGGAAGGCATCAGAAGCAAAACGCACCGACTTCCGACAGTATATATGCTAATGGCAAAGAGTCTGTCTGGTGGAAGGAGCCTTTGCTACACGATATACAGCTCTTCTATCAGGTGAGATCGGCTGTATCGAGAGCCAAGTAGATATTCCTAGTCCATGTTTGACTAAAGTCCTGTTGTTCGCATCGAGAACCTAAGCGCAACCTATGCGCTCGTCGCATCTAATTCTTAGCATCGTCGGAGATGCCGCTCGCACCAAGAACGGAGTTTCAATGTTTCGAATGACTAAATAGCCCATCAAGGCATCGGAAGCATGGTCGACCTGGCGAGGGATAAGCAAAGCAATGTGGCAAAAGGACTGAACACGCGTAGGTCGTTCCCTGAAAAGAAGCAGCTAGATGTGCCGTCATTCGCCACGAGACATCAGGGAGGATATCGTAGCCAATGAGTTCTCAGCGTATCTTGTCTACCGAAGGAGTCCTCTGGTGACTAGGTACAGGAACGGAGCACGCAAGGCCAGTATCCGAGGGCGTGAACACTGAATAAGTGCTCGTCGCGTCAATTTAGGGTTTGATGGTTCGGGAAATACTCGAGTTGAAGATTAGATAGCAGGTACCATAAAGACGCTACGTAGGCGCATGCGTAAGTATACCAGAAATATTCCCCAAATATAGAAGTTTCTACCTCTTTACATATCATGTGCTTGAAAGCGTACCCTTCTCGCTAATAAGCAGCCTAAATTCCATGCGAGAGAACGGTCGCGTACGGAACAATGAACGCGTCCGATGGCGACTCCACAAGGGAATGTTCCCGGATGGACAGACAAGACTACGGGGCGTGGCTCGTTCGCGAAGGGTAGCGCGCGGGGAGTTTCTCGTCAGGGTGAGCTCTCGTGCGAGAGATGTCACGCGCGGCGCATGTCTCCCGCATGGGGCTACAGTCTCGCGCGGTAGTGAGCAAAGCAAAATCCACGAACGTTGATCACTGTGCCTGTGTCGTTGTTCTGAGGTCCTCGTTGCACACTTGTGCTCTTGAATGCACGCTTGCAGCGTATTTTCCATACCAGGAGATCTGCCTTGCTTCACATAAGGAACGTACTAAGCTTAAACCGTAATTGGCTAGTCAAGTGCCGCTTCAACCTCTCAATGTTTGTGAGGCGTTCCCACCGCTCCATTGAACCATTCCAAGTCCTCTCTTTCAAACACGGAATGCACTTGCTCCAATGACTTCACAGTGTCTTCCTGAAGCAAGTGCAGGGTGCGCGTCACTTCTTCTTGCTTTTCTTTCGCCCACTGAACATCTCTGATCGCTCTTTCTTTCTCAACCTCTGCCTGCTTGACTTCAAGATCACACGCCCTAAGTTCGCTTTGCTGCAATGTGATCTTTTTCAAGGTCGCACGTATCATTGCTTTCAGACTGGTGACCATCTCTTCCTTACTCTCGTATCTTCTGGCCTGATTTAATTAGGTCGTGGCTTGATGCGAAGAAGTACACCTACCCGATGCCTAACATCAGAAACGTAGCCGAATTCGATCCCGGTGTGGTCGAACTCCTCTGTGTCTGCCTCGGAGGCACCGTCGGCTTCTGTCAGCTCCTGTGGCTGAGATGCACTGTCTGTATTCTGAGGCTCGACCTGAATCGATGCTTTCCGCTTCTTTGACGTAGTCGGAGTGACCGGGTCATAAAAGGATTTATTTAGGTCCATTGTTGGAGGGCTAGGGGGACAAACGTGTACTCATCCATCGCAGGGAACGAGGAACTTATGTGTGTTACTTTTGACCCGAGGCAACAACACTGCGGCGCTGATTCGATGCACGGAGCGATAGGTTGTCATCATCCGGAATGCCACCCACCTATTATCGGCCGCGGTCTTGCACGGGCGATTGGATGTTAGAACATTGGGCCTTGCATGGCATGACATGGACGTGAGTTGCGGAGTGAACGCCCGTGGCTTGTCATGCGAGTACAATCTTTCCGTTAGAACTACCTTTACTCATGGAGGGGGGGCATGCCATGTTCAGCATAGTGCCGCCTTATCTTGAATGGGCTCAGAGGTTGCGCTTCAGCTGGTCGACGAACAAGCCGAGGTATCATGGCGATGCGATATCATCGGTGTGGACGTATTGTCCACATGATACATGGATCGGACATTGACGTGTGGTTAGTCTGCACCGTATACGTTTTGGGTGCGGTGGTTGGGCTCGAACATCGACTTTGGATGGCTCTCCAGCTGTCTTCACGAATCATGATGGCAGCTTTGCTGCATTCTCGTCCCGTACAGTACTATTCAGCATGGTTCACGGCCACATGTTAGTATGGATCTATATCAGAAGGAATCGAGCGGCCCATGTGCAATATCGAGCCGACGGCAAGCGACGCACACTTTCTAGGTAGGCAAGCCCGATAATGCGGCAACAATTGCCATCCAGCGGCTCGCTACTTCACTGCTCGAAACAGAAACAGCTTTCTTCTCTTTATTAGACGGCCAGGTCATGTCCATCTCTGTGAATCTATGCGAGTGTTGTGCTGCATGGTTTCTGCATGGCCCGCCAGGCAGACGTGAGACCTGCATTCGAGATCGCTGAGGTGGTAAGCTGGAGGCGGCATGCTCCAATTATTCGGGTGACGTGATTTAACTCTGATAGCTGAGGCTTTGTTTCTTACAGGAATGAAAATCTGGTCTTCCTCGTCCAGCTACATTCTCGAATTGACTGCAAGCTTGTGTGTCATGGAGAATTTGTACACGCAGTTGGAGCCTACTACGGATCTTCAAAAGCAATCCGAGCGATCCAAATAAGGACGATTTCTAGCAAGGTCTTGCTATATATCGTCGTGGAAGACGTTCTTAGAAGCTACTGACCATTGTCGTCACAAGCCTAGTAATCTGCTCTGTGTTGACCACATAGCCATTCTCTTGCCAGCGGTTGCATTCGCTGCTGGGGCTTGCATCGCAGAGCCCCGAATTTGGTACTGGTGCTGCGACTCGGGGACGAAAGTGGGTCTACTCATCCGTAGGGCTGGCACCCCAAACAAACTCGCCGTCATCGACTTTCGTTCTGGCTTGCCTCATTTTCGCTGTCCGACAACCATTGTCATTATGGCGAATTGCTTGATAGACGAACAAGCGATCCACAGCGCCCTCGAGGATGTTTTTGAAGGCTCAAATTCTCGGCTAAGGAAGCGACAGCGAGTGCTAGAGCATATCGCGAAGCAGCAATCGTCCGAAGTGAGAGAGCTGATTTATCAACATGGCATCGACGCTATCAACGACGTGGCTGTAGACTTTTTGAAGAATGACGTATTCACTTCGACCGCAACGCTTACCTCGCCGCCAAGATTTAATGTCAATCGAGGAGAGGTGCAGCATCACCGACTAGGCCCAGATCCGGCGTTCATACAAGCAAGGACTCTTGATCGTGAGCAGCTCAAAGATCACGATACGGCCTGCCATAACACACCTCACCCGGGTCTTGGAACCGGTGCAGGCGTTTCCGACTCTTCAATCCAGCCTGAATGTGTGGCATCCTGCTCGAAGCAACCGGATGTATCCTCTCGCCCTTCGAAACGACAACGCCGCTGCACGTCTGCTTCACTTGCCTCGTTAAGCATTCCTCACCTGCCTATGCGCATACAGCATCGATTGCTTACGAGAACGCAGCAACTCATGGAGCACGCTTGCTACAACTTCTTCCGCGCTACGGTATCTAAACTTCTGCAAGAGAGGGGATGGGATTGCCCTAATTCCGTTGAACTAAACAAATGGGCCCAACTTCTCAAAAGTTATGAGCGCAAAATCATCCCAGAACGCCTGGTAGCCTTGGACAGACCTGTTAGCGAAGTGCTCGATTCGATGGCACAGCTTCGGCATACCGCGGTTCATAGAGTACGTGCGCCGGTCATGCAGGTCAAGCACTTTTTGGACGAGGCGGAGACCGTGGGTCATCTTCTCGGCGGCGCCGAATGCGACCCCTCTCTCGCACGGTTGCATGAGACCGCACAGCCCATTCTCCATGACTTCCATCGGGCCATTCGCTTGCTTGCTTCGTCCCTAGAAGCAGAGAGAGCAGAGATTGCTTCTACTCGCTTACAGCTAGACGATCGTAAACCGTCGATTGCGGTTAACGCAAGCCGTAAAATAAACGAACAAAAGGCGGCTGCAGGTTTAGCACTAGAGGGAATCATTGATTCTTTAAACTGGTTCTTACATACGACTATCGGCGCTATCATCGTGCACAACCTCTGCATACTAACTCACTTTAGCAATCGCGAGCATTCGCACCAGCCTCTTTGGTACCGTACTATCGGTCGATCAAAAGTTTTGCTAGCTCACGGCGAACATTTCCGTATGTGGCGATAGAGCCACTATCATGAGGTAAGCAACCTGACTGAACGATGGGCATCTCAATTCTCATGGTCACGCAAATAGCACGGGTCATCTCTCTAGTCGCGCGCCAGCCCCATCAAGAGCCATATATGCATCCCTGACGATGCCTAGCGCAGCACATGAATTGCACAGACCACACGGACATTTCAGGGCGGCGAATCTAGGAACCCCAGGACCGTCTTCAATCGGGACCCAATGATACTGGCACATCCGCTATCATAGTGTATGATGATATACATAGGCGGCTTGACGAGGTTCGCCGTACGTCGTAGCAGTAACCTCATCGACCCTGTTGGTATGACTAGTGGCAAGGAGCCTTGCGGTTCGGGCGTCTATTGATGGCGCCCCTTCTCGCGGTCATATATGTGTCATTTGAGGGTATAGCCTTCTCGGCTTACAGTCTACGCAGATAAAGACTCGGTCCATGTTCGTTGCACGCGACATCTCGAAGGTTTTGAAATGCCTTGGAAAATCTTGGTTTCACATCGTGGTCGCGTGCACGACAACGCAAGGTTGTCGGATCATAGATCTGATGACCCCGAAGCATGCATCGATACGAGTCTCGTTATTGCTTCAGACGACGAAGACTGGGAGATTGTGTCGGTCGCACCTCAGACCGATCCGACGTTCATCTATCAACTAAAGGTAGAGCCAAGTCCGGCATGCAAAAGTCAACACCACGAGTCGGGCTGACCACAGAGACTACAGGACTCACTAGACACAGCAGCCAACACCAGGACCACTGAATGCGATCTCGGCGTTTCTCATTCGCTTCGCGATGATGATCCGATGGACCCACCGATCAAACCTTCATCAGAGAAAGAAACGATCGCCACCGTTTCCTGTCGATGCAAGACGTCACGTAGATGCAAACCATCCGACCGAAACTGCGACTATAGTACGAGAACGACGTCCCAATCTCTTCTCTTGAAGGCGATCAGGGCGAGGGATGAAGACTTCGCCATTGCATTACTGGAGACAGGCGCAGATCCAGACTCTAGAGATGCGTGGGGCCCCGCGATAACACAGGCCTTGAGAGCCGGGCTAAGGACGCTCACACGTGTGCTAGTGGCAAGAGGGGCTGATCCAAATGCAAAGGATGTATGGGGACCGGTTTTGACACAAGCAATAAGAGGCACAGATAGCGATTTGGCAAGCAGGTTGCTGCAGATGGGAGCTTGTCCCAACGCTAGAGACATCTGGGGGCCAGCATTGACACAGGCTATAAGAGCAAAGAACGAGCGGCTGGCAAGAGAACTATTAGAGACAGGTGCTCATCCTGATGTGAGAGACGTATGGGGTTCCGCCCTGGCCCAGGCTAGACGAACTCGAAGCGAACAGCTTGTCTTGACGCTCATTGGACATGGAGCACAGTTGTAGAGGTACGTGGTGGTTTTGCGGTCTTATGATCTATGTAATGGCACGGGACGGTAGTGACGACACTCTTGCCCCATACAGCACAATTTATGGGCGGATTATAACGTGCAACTATAATGATCAGAGATAATTTGATGCTTTAGAATAAAGACACTAAATTACTTTTCCTTCGGAAAGCCACAACGGGGACCGAAAATACTATGTTGGATAATAACAGAAATCTGTTTGCAAATGATGTTCCGGAGAGACAGAAATAGAATATGCAAAGCCTTTCCACAGGCAAGGGACGACCACGTGATCGAGGAGCGGGGTCTCTCATCTGCCCCGCAATGATCGATCAACGTTTTGGAGACCTTCAACAATCAGCAGAACTACATCTCCAGCACTTCATTGCATTCCAAAGGAGTAGCTTAGGCATCAAAGTTACCGCAATTGCTAGACCATTCGCGTCAATTCAAAATGTCCGCAGGTGAAAAGATTGAGGTCAATATACAAGACAGAAATGGTTGGTCGGCGCTGATGAGGGCAGCAAGCGGCGGTCACAAGGAGGTGGTCGAGCTGCTGGTAGCGGTTGATAAGATTGAGATTAATGCACAGGATAAGTATGGTTGGACGGCGCTAATTGGGGCTGCAAGTAACGGGCACAAGGAGGTGGTTGAGCTGCTGGTAGCAATTAATAAGATCGAGATTAATACACAGGACAGAAATAGTTGGACGGCGCTGATATGGGCTGCAAACAAGGGTTATAAGGAGGTGGTTAAGCTGCTAGTAGCAGTTGATAAGATTGAGGCCAATGCACAGGATAAGGATGGTTGGATAGCGCTGATGTGGGCTGCAAGTAACGGGCACAAAGAGGTGGTTGAGTTGTTGGTAGCAGTTAAAAAGATCGAGATTAATACACAGGACAAGGATGGCTGGACGGCGCTGATGAAGGCTGCA
The DNA here is from genome assembly GCA_000611715.1 of Scolecobasidium constrictum UM 578. Lineage (NCBI taxonomy): Eukaryota > Fungi > Ascomycota > Dothideomycetes > Venturiales > Sympoventuriaceae > Scolecobasidium > Scolecobasidium constrictum. The sequence continues at coordinate 32,892 of AZYM01000151.1, forward strand.
AGTAACGGTCATAAGGAGGTGGTTGAGCTGCTGGTAGCAGTTAACAAGATTGAGATTAACACAAAGGATAAGTATGGTTGGACGGCGCTGATATTGGCTGCATGGCACGGTCATAAGGAGGTGGTTGAGCTGCTGGTAGCAGTTAACAAGATTGAGATTAACACAAAGGATAAAGATGGTTGGACGGCGCTGATGAAGGCTGCAAGTAACGGTCATAAGGAGGTGGTTGAGCTGCTGGTAGCAGTTGATAAGGTTGAGATCAATGCCCAGGACAAGGATGGTTGGACAGCGCTGATGAAGGCTGCAAGCAACGACCACAAGAACGTGGTCAAGCTGCTAAGAGCACAAACTGGTGCAGGAGGTGCACTTGGAAAAATTGCCATGACTGTTACTGATTAGAGAATTTCAACTGGTCGATTCTGGATTTTGAAAGTAAGCTAAGTTACTGAACTTGATGCCAGAATGGATTGCATGTTATATCGTGAGAGGGAAGCCACCCTACGACGAGCTCGACGAAGGAGGCGAGAGCGCTTCAAAGAGCAAATTCCCCGTCATCTGCTGACTTGCACCTGGGTGAGTTAGCTGGGGACATTGGGCTGTTAATATGACACTGCGAGGCAAATTTTGGCGATATGTTAATGCACGACGATGTATATATGTATGGAGCACTTGCGAAACTGTCACGCTTGTGGAAAAGCTTGATCAGTTTGGTGGCAGGGCACTTGAAAGCGACAAAAAACTGCGGGTGCTGTGGTCCATCTACTTTGCCGCCATGCTTTGTCAACACCATTCTACTGCCATGTTATATCCTCCGCGCGACGGGCGATTCGTTGTCTTGCCGCCAACCTATGCCGTCTGAAATTCCTAAAGATACGAAGCCTCACTTATCCGCGGTGACTTATTGCTCAACTCGGGAGCATCTGCCACTGTAATCAAAGCTGGATTGTGGCGCTGCGTGACCACATGGCGAGAGATCCGGCGGCCTTACAGCCTTGTCTCAATGTTCGTATTACCTCTCCAAGCTATGCTTCTTTCGGTGCTTTCCTTATCGAGGAGCTGTAGGCAAGCGTATAACTTAACTTATATATTATATAAGCAATAAATTTGCCTTGAGGAACGAAGAGACGAGAGGCCTCTAGGCCGCCACTCAGGACATCACGTGGATTTCACGTGATTTTAACGCCACACCTTCGAAACCTAGAAATGTATCATCCTGCGTCATGTGCCTTGAGGAACGAAGAGACGAGAGGCTCTCTCACCCTGCGCGAGCAAAACTGACCCCCAAAAACTCTGAAACTTTGAACAACCTGAAACGTGGCCAAATGGGGGAATTTAAGGGAGCTCTAAATCACCTGACCGTCACCCCGCGCCTTAACTCTTTACGCTCTTTTTTACTCTATTATGATCACGCTCTACTCTTTTCGCTCTTTTATAACATCCACTCTTCCCTTTTGCTCTTTTCTGACCCCGATTCTGCGTGCCACCTTACCAGCCACACGGAAGATCCCATCACGATCCCCAGCATTCGCTGCCCTACTTGACGATCGCGCGCGGGGAATGCGGTGCACAAATCGACGATTGAAATTAGCATAACCTCTGCTAGGTTTCGAAAAGACCTCGAATACTGTCTATTTTGCGACCGTTAAAATTATGATTTTTGAACTCTTATCATCTACTATACAATTGTAGGATCGCCCCTTATAACGCATGAACCACCAACATTGTATACCGTTGGGTTTGCTTGCTGCTGTGTGATTGGTCAGCTTTCATCTTCAGCCAATCAGAGCCTTCGGCGACAGCTCCGATGGTCATTTTGTTCTCGACCATTTTCGATTTTTTCTTATTTTTCGCTTCTCACGAGCTTTCAGTTCATGGAACCTGCTTCTGGCTATCGTACACCCTTTACTTCTCTCATACGTTAAATGTGAAGCCAATATCAATGCCCAAGCTAACATCAATCGGTACGTTGCCGGACAGGGTACGTGATCGGACAAGAATTTTCTTATCCAATACAACAAAGTATATATATAGCTGACGGTATAGATAATCTATTCTCTAACAGATGGACGTTATTTTATTGCTATTATTACGCTATATCTACAATGCCACCACATACACCAACACGGCGCAAGCTTACACGCGATCAAAAGGCTTCAAATTATCACTCTACCCGGCATTGGTATGTCATATGCGGCCATTGCAAGTCATCTACAAACGACCGAACGAGCAGTCCAATATGCAGTCCAAGCAGGCCATCCAACACCATCCAGTCAATCACAACCCGAGGCCATTCTGAACCTTCCAGATCTGGAAGCAGAGCAACCGAGATGTCTAGGAAGCGCAATTGCAGCAATGCCGTCGGTCGGTTCCCAGTACCACCGGCCAGCGTCATAATAGTGCCAAGGCAATCCTGTGTATCTCGAGCTCGAACACCATCAATGCGACGACCTTGGGTCGTGGGATGGTTGCATACAGCGTAGGGTCCCAAAGCGAGCTTGCAAGCAATTAGGATCTGAGATCGGATCCTAACCAGAACGCAGGGACACTTTGCGGACTCGACAGCGCTCTCGCCCTGCGCGATGAGCTGAATATCAACAAGCGGAGCGTGCTGATCCCAGTTGGCGACCTCAAAATCAGCAGACGCGGCCTACACGTCCGTGTCGGCATTACTGGCAATGGAATCTACGTTAGCTACTACATAGACACGCGCTCTCCAAGCTCCTGCTGTAGTGGTTGTAGACCAAATGCCCGCGTGGCTCTATCGATGAGCTCTTCTCCCCGTGTAGTCCCCTCCGGCCGCTCTTTGTCGGAATTAGACTGATACTCTTTTGCTTCCTCAAGAACATCGTAGGCACGTTCTTCCACCAGTTCCCAAGAAGCAACTTCACTCTGAGTCAGATTGAACATTTTCTTCGTCTGGAGGTTCGTCCCGCTTGTGACCCTGGAATTCTAACAAAATAGCGTCTGCATGGTCTGGATGTATTTCTGTTTCGACTGCTCGCTTTGCCACTGCCTGAACGGAATGTTGGATATTGTATCGAGTATCACAGCGTTGAGAAGCCTGGAGTTGAGTCTACTGGGTTGCTGATCGAGATTCACCACTTCCATGCTTTTACGAAGCACCCGGGCAACACTGGCACATATGGTTGTGAGAAGTGGTTCATCCTCCAGGTCAGGCAACTGGTATGGCATTGGAAGCTCAGAAACCTCAATACCTTCGATATGATCATGGTACCCCGTTTCTCTCAACCACTTCATGAGTTTTGATACATGCTCGATCTTGCTGACCACATCGTACCGCTCGGCACACTCCCATTGAGCCTTCTAATAGCTCCGCTAAAGAATATCAATCGCTGCTTTGATCCTGGAAGATTTGTTACTGTTCTGATCGTTCCTAGCTTTCCTCAAGAAGTTGTTGGCTGGCTTCGTCATTTGCGTCGATTTCATCCATTTTTGTGTTGATGATAAAATAATCGAGGTTGTTTTCTCGGCGAACAAAATCTGGACCTTTCTTAGTGCCTGTGACGGCTCTTCGTTTCGCCACTGAACCTCTTCTATAATGGTACTTCTGCATCACGCACTTATTGACTCACAGATAGTGACAAGTGCCAAGATTACCGTGACACTGAAAGGCAGCGTGAAAGACCTGGAATCGGCCTTCCTCCATCAAGTGGCCAAGAGACATGTTTTATATTCTCTCCAATAGCAAATGAAGCAATGCATTTAAGAATCTTGGTCCTTTCTCTGAGTTTGAAGCTGTGCAGGTCGCGAATGTGCCGCTCAATGTTGGCGCGCATGTACGATAAACCATGATGCGAACAGATGATGATTCGATGATCTGGGCAGGAAGTAAGAAATTTAGGCAAATAATATCTGGGATCAGACATAGTTGGCGTATTTCCAGGGCTGTAGTATCAGTACACGTAGTAGAGTTAGATATCAAGCAGAGAGTAGGCCTTGTCCTCTGGCTCAGTCGTTTTGCCGTCTACAGCCCACTACATTCGCTCCAACGTCCTCGTAGCACAGCCACGGGAGCTTGGTGACCTCGTGTATTGGCTACTGCGGTGTACTCTTATCGCCTAGCGTATGGCCTTCTCTTGAGAAGATTTGGACTAACGCTGGAGCAATCAACCCTTGAAGCGCCCAGCCTCTCTTGAACGGTTTGCTTGCGCGAAAGGATATGTCCCGCGAACTTCGCTGGCGTGCCTCTTCCGCCCTGGCCACCGGTACTTCCGCGAGGTACACGTAGTGTCGAGCAGCGGTTCCGTTCCAGGTGAATTTGCTGATGATCGTTTCTCGGCAGTCACGCCTGTTCCACTTGTTGATGCAGAACAAGTCGACCCAGATGTGGCGTACGCCATCACGCACAGCCTGCTGTCCTTAGAAGACGAGCTTACGCCAGCCCGCCTTTTGCCAACCGGGCCCGTTGACCAGATCATTGAAACAGACCTCGCTCGCGGCCCAGGCCTAGGCGAGGGTGTCGTCTCTCGCGCAGCGAGAAGCCACATGGGTGATAGCCTTCACATGGAAGGCGCGATGATGAG
>AZYM01000152.1:0-59245 GCA_000611715.1 Scolecobasidium constrictum UM 578
GCGGATGGACGAGCTTGTAATCTGTCATGCTGGCTGTTGACCGCAAAGTGTGGCTCGTGGTGGTGTTGCACAGTCAACTGCGCTATGCCGATATCGCGCACGGCCCAATCGTTTTCGCCTTCCGAGGTACAAGATTCTGACGACAATCGACGAAACACAGCATATACTTCTCCCCCATGTGCACGGTGCACACTCTATAGACGCTCTTGCCTCTCTCGAGTGATTGGCCGATATGGCATCTTTGTAGCAATGCCGCGATGCGTGTACGATCTCCCCTTTCCGTGGCGAGAACTGCCTCTTGGCTCATCAAACGCTTGCTCGGCGGCTGGTCAAGCGCGTTACCGAATTGCCCTTGGAACAGGTCAGCAGCGAAATGGAAATTATCTATGCGCATCCTGAGGATTTACGCAAGGTCAAGTGCCAATGCTTCTTGAGCGGGCAGCCTATGACCATCGAGATCATCACATACGGGTCTTGGAGAGCGTTTGGGCAGACACTCCTGGGCAATTTTGCGCATACATATTCCGGGCTCGGTCTTGACTCCTCTTCTTGCAGTCGGAGATTTGGCTTCTTGGTGTCTTGGTGTATAATGATCGTAGTGTTAAGTCATCAATGTTACGGACTCTAGTTTCACATGTTTCTCGCTTGGGCAGTGAGCCGAGCACAATGAGGCAAGACTTCCGTCCGCACTCCGCATTGTCAACGGTCCGCTAGCCTCCCTTCTTCACCTTTCACAGCATCTACAAGTCGAGTGTAAATGTTAACAGCGGGATGGCGTTGTATTTCTGCAAGAATTGGGTCCGCAGATCTATCTCATGAATCTCGCGTGGCAGCTCAAGCACACCTAAGTAGATTATAATGATACCTGATGATATTTCAATTCATCGAATGCGAAAACTACTTAGTGAGTACAACACAAGGAGACATCGGTCCGAGGTAACCCTGTATGCTAATGGCGGGACAGTACCTTGTCCCTGCAGCTGGTGCATACGCGTGGAATCACGTCGGCAAGCTTCATCGACGGAAAAGTGGGCAGCGTTGGAACGTATTTCGAAGCTTGGAAGGTGCTGCGTGAGAATCGGGAATGCTTAGATGATTATGAGACTAGCCAATGAGGCATGGCGCGCGGCGGCACCGGACCTGTCCTTGGACGGGAACCGATGGCTATATCACATCTACATCCAAGTTCCTTTGCTTGAAGACCTTTTAGATCAATAGTTTTTATTGTCTTAAGTCAAATGTCACCACAAGTCGAGTCCCTCTTGGAGCAGGGCAATCTTCTCGATGAGAAAGATGCCACCTCATCTCGCTTTGATCTCATCCTTGGCCGGGTTGCAGACATAACCCGGACCACGAGAAGGCTCTGGCAACCATTCTCTTCTCGACAAAGCGCCAAGCTTCGACCGACAGCATATCTTGATGGAATGCGAGGTTTTGCAGCTTTCTTGGTCTATATTTTGCATAACGAATTTTGGGCACACGAATCCCTACAATCGGAGGCGATCTTTGAAAACGGATTTGGTTACCACAAGCAATATTACTTTGCATGCTTTCCGGGCATCCGACTATTCTTCTCAGGCGGTCACCTATCTGTCGCGATCTTTTTCGTGGTCTCTGGTTACGTCCTGTCTTTGAGACCACTCCGCATACTTCTGATCAATAGAGATCATGCTCAGCTTGGGAGCGCTTTGGCGTCAGCCCTCTTCCGGCGATGGTTCAGGCTCTTCATCCCGCTCATCGTTACCAGCTTCATTTTCATGACGCTGAATTACATCATACCCAACATGTCAAATGTTAGACCTGAGCCACAGTACCACGATGAAGCGTTCAAATGGTACGCTGAGTTCAAGGAATTCTCGTTCATCTTCCGCATGGGAGGTGAGCCTTGGTTCTCCTACAACTTTCACTCGTGGACAATTCCATTTGAGTTCAAGGGCTCAGTCGCTGTCTACACAAGCCTACTGGCATTCTCCAGATGCACGAAAACGACGCGACTCTGGTGTCAAGTTGGTTTGATTTGGTACTTCCTGTACATTGTAGATGGATGGTATCTTGCATGCTTCATTACTGGCATGTCCCTGTGTGAGTTGGATACTCTGGCCGCGAATCAAGCTCTGCCCAAAGTCTTCACGCGCTGTGAGCCCTACAAGAAGAGCATTGTCTGGACTTTCTTCATCGCAGGCGTGTACTTGGGAGGTGCGCCAGCATACAGTCTTGATATGACGAATGTGCGAGAAGCTCCGGGATGGTACTATCTGTCATTCCTCAAACCTCAGGCGACCCTCATGCCCAAGGCTTTCTACCTCTTTTGGGCTGCAATATTCATCACCGTCTCGGTTCCGCACCTACCTTGGTTGCAGCGTTTCTTTGAGGCTCGCTTTCTACAATATCTAGGGAAAGTTTCATATGGACTGTACCTGGTCCATGGCCCAGTGCTGTGGTCAATTGGCGATAGAGTCTACGCTGCGGTCGGCTGGCCGCGTGAAGAGCATGCTGTGACTGCTGCGGGTTGGGTCAATGCATTTCCACTTCCTCGATTCGGTCCTCTTGGACTTGAATTCAACTTTGTTGTTGCGCAATTCCTCCTATTCCCAATCACACTTTGGTTTGCCAAAGTTGTCACAACTTGCATTGACGAACCGAGTGTTCGTTTCTCGCAGTGGACGTATAAGCAGGTGGTCGGAGAGGACGAGGAGCTAAGAAAGCGATGATATCATAAAATAGAAGATGAGCTGCCACGTGCTGCGATGAAGAAGGAAGAGCATGTTGAATAGAATAAGAGATTCCATATGTAGATAGCAAGACGCTGGCAATAAGCTGTCATCATGGGTTGTAATTGAAACTTTCAGCTTTGCTATCTGAGAAATAGACCGATCGGCTGTTATTTGATGTGAAGATTCCATGGTGTGCTGATAGAGAATTGATTGAGATAAAGCCTAAAGCCTCGCAGCGATAACAATATTGGTACCCCAACACAACCACCTGAGCTGGGAAAAAGCTCCCCTCGATGTTGTGTGTCTTCAACAAGCGAATGTCGTCCTCGGTCAAAATCACCGGGTGGATGATACGCTCCAAGACGGCCCTCCTGTAGCAAAGATTAGAAAGTGCCCGAGTTGAGAATACCTGTGAGCTTGCATACCTTGGCCCAGTTCACTTCGAAGTATGCGAATGGTGTAGACTCGAAGTAAGCTAAGATTGCGATTTGCTGATGATCATCATGCATTTATTTAGAGATTGGTTCGATGATGTTCCATAGTACTGCCAAGTGTAGAACAAGTCAAGATGCTCGCTGTGCTGCTGAAAATAATTCGTCAACATGTGGGATATAGTGAGCGTAAATGATTGAACCTGCTAGTGTACTTTCAGCCCGCTGCGGATGCCATGTATGCACTCACTCTTATGTGAGTTTGGTGGCCAAGGTATATTGTAAAGTGAATAGACGAATGCTTTGGGGCTCATTCCTAGGCGTCGACCCAGAAGCTTCTCCAAAGGGTGATTCGGCGTCTTGGCTGAAAAACACTCGCTGCAGGAGCACTTCATTAGAATATTATAACTCATCGTTAGCTCCATTAGGAGGGTGCGGAACGGTAAGTACGGATACCGATCCTTCTAGGGATACTGTATGTGTACTTTTTCCAACTCTGGTCGAAGTGTGCACAAGTGGCAAGCCAAAGTTGTCCCAATTCTCGGAGGATTTGTCGTCCATGGAAACTCCGACGACGGTGAATGGCGAGCCTGGGTCCAAGCAAAATTGTTGGCTGCTGGGATGTCCTCCGCAGGCGAAGCATGGGGTGCGGGGAAGGTTGGATCGGCATTGTGGAGGGCTCCGGGGATTCCAACTCCTGAACATTCAATATCGATGATTGTTCTCTTTGAAGTTATGGAGTTCGGAGTGGATCTGCGGTGATCTTTCCTCTTTGTTTATTCAGCACTAATGGGACTATGTCACAAGGAGTTAGGTATGGATGCGGCAGACGCAGCTTGCCGAGGTTCTCTATGTCGACGTAAATTTTTGGCCATTTCTACAGTGTGTTGCTAAGAGTCTGTTGCAATCCGGGCGGTTTCGCCGCCGCCTCCGTGCATCATGCTACTCCCCTTACATTTTCTTCAAGGTCAAGGCTTTCGGGTAAGATTCAGACAAGCATTGAAAGTCTCTTCCAGTGCCAGAAGCAAGATGCTTGGATTATCGCCACGCATGCAAGGGTGTGACTTACCCAACAAGGCAGTGTCCCCGGCGTCGCTGCACGAGCCGTGTTCGAGTCGAGTTCTTGCAGCCTTGCATGGCGCTTGGGCCCATGACCTTCAAGAAGCACACCACACAGTCGTTGACGTCATTTAGAAGCGAGAGCAATGCACAAGCACCGGAGCAGGTAGTCTCGCATGTGAAGCGGGAGTATGTCGCCCGGCACTCTGTCCCGTATTGCACTGCGAACGTTAACCGTAGATGTGGCTCGATTGTTGAAAACCAACCTGCGAAAAGGATTTACAATGCGACTGACAGCTTGCAATGCTGTCTCCAGCAATGTGCATTGGAAACAACAATTAATCTTTATGATCTAGTATTGCCAACATACTGGGTTCAAAAAGCAGGAACAGTGTGAATGCAAGACGTTGGCCGCGTTTGAAGCTGGGAATGAGATTCTAGTGTCTTGGTGAAAAGATTAGCATGGATTTCCTAATATTCATCCCTGGCGATAATCTGTGCTACTCAGTTCAATTAGAAGGGAAACCGAAGCTGTCTAATTCCTTTTGTTGATCTTTGCCGTCTTACTTGGAAGCGGTGGCTGCTCAATCAGTCAGTAGCTCTTCAAATCTCATTGCCAAAAGGCTATATCTTAGTATGCTTCTTCGCTGGTAATTATTCCCTTGCCATCTTAACGCGAGCACACGAGATCTGTCTTACTAGAACGTCTCATAATGATCATGAAGCGCGTTCTCATAGGCCTCGCCGTCACCGGCCTTGCCGTTTCCCAATCCATCGGCGACTCAGTTCCTGCTTGTGCTGCCCCTTGCTTAACTTCTGGCGTTACTTCTGCAACTACATGCTCTGTTATGGACGCAGCGTGCCAGTGCACTAGTAGCAACTACCAGGCGATCTACACGGCTGCTCTTGCCTGTGTTCTCAATGGTTGTGGTGCTGATGTTGCAATTGGTGAGTGAGAAGAACAAAACCTGATGGATCGATGGATCGTGATGACTGACTTTTTCTTAACGATGGAAAGGTCAAGTTTTGCCGGCTGCTGAGCGATTCTGCCTGGATGCTGTTGGTCCGATCAGTGCACCACCAGTCGGTGAAACTGCTGTTACTCCTACCACAACTCCAGCAAATACAAAAGCGCCTACACAGCCTGCACCCGAAGTTGAACCTACCTCAGTCACTGCCACTGGTTCATTTGCCGAAGGCAGCTTCCAGACCAGCGCAGCACCGCCAACATCTGCTTTTTCTGCCGCAGTTGTGGAATCTACAGGTGGCACCAACCCTGCTTTTGTTGGATCTTGGTTGGCCATCGGAGCTGCCTTGGTTGCTTTTGGTGTTTGAAGTAGAGCAGGTGAATCCCGTTAGTGTCGTAGCAGCTCCGAGCGATGATTAGATATGGTTGCAATGAATGCGAGGAATGAGGCCTCGAAGGGATCTATGTCACATATGAATTTCCTAGTCGCTCCTTTTTGCTTATTGTACATAGAGCTTGGGTACATCGACGAGATGAAAGAATGTCAACTTGGAACGGCCGCAGCGGACACTCTTTCCAGCACACAACTACACGACACCACGTCTAGCACTATTCAAGTCGATGTCCCGCCAGAACAACACGCAGATACCGTCACCCTCAAAAGCGCAATGCTGATGATTAGCATGTATATCTTAGAGACGCTGTATGCAAAACTGGTTCCATGTCTGATGTCAGTACCAGGGAGAACCCCAGCTGATTGGACAAGCTGGCATAGATGCATTCGAGAGGAGCAGTCGGAGGAAGGTTCCCGTCCAGATCGCGGCGGAAACACTATGAAAGAGGTCAAGAATCGCAGTCAGTACTGCGATGTGCTCGTAGTCTGATGGCGCCATCATAGCCATTTCGCCGGCAAGAACAATTGGACCCATCCTCAAAGGCAATCAAGACCCGAGTCATGAGCCCGTTCGATGGATGTTGGAGATATACGTCGCTTGCGAGGGGGAATGATTTCATGTCACAAGCAACATGGAAGTGAAGAAGATAAACGTCAGCATCAGGCCTTTCAAAGAGGACAATCTGATCCGAAAGTAGAGATAACGGAATGGTACTGACGCCAGGAATTTTTCGTATAAGACGAATGCGATGATAACAACACCATCAAAGAAGAAGAAGAAGAAGAAGAAGAAGAAGATAGTGAAGATAGTGAAGATAGTGAAGATAGTACTGTTGGAACCGGTCTATGGAGGTATTATAGGCATGTCCAAACACCTGCGCAGCACGTATAAATTTGAACATTGTGGCATACCGCCATCATCACGAAGGCCATCAGCGAACGGCCTTGAGATCGACTCCAAGTGTCAAAAATTTTGGCCAACGGCAGCTTGGACAGCCGACCAATGATGCTTGACGTGATGTTAGTGGAAGCAGTCAAAGAATGCAAAGCAAATGTGCTATTAGTGTATGGATTCAGTAACCTGATAAGCTTTCATGTGCTGGAGAGACTTATGTCTGGTGTGATCTCACATCGCAAATGCTGCAAGATGTTCCCTGTCCCATGCGGATGCTGCAGTCTCAACCGCACGTACACCAGCTTGGAGGTGGTGATCGATGGCTTCCAGATTTGGCTGGTGTTGGTTCCTCCCTCGACACTTAATCGTCGACTGCATTATTTGCTGTTTTCTCTATGCTTCCAGCCATGGTGGTAATTTCAGTTGTCAATGATCACGATATATGTAGGCGTAGAACATGCCTCAATTCGTGAAAAACGAAGTATATATGGGCGTAAAATTTCTGCTCGCGCATCCGGATATGCCACAACTCGAGATGAGAAATTCAGCATGAGCGGCGGGGTTTGCCTCGCGATCTTACCAAGACATTCCATTGGACAGATGCGGCCCAGTACCGTAACGACTTTCCACCGCTTGTCCGTCTACAAAGAAAACTCGGTCCGAGGCCAGTTGACTGCACTCCACAGTTTGCCGAGTCCACTCACGAGGGGCAAAGGCGGGTATTGTGGCATGCCAAGTTGCGCGATGGTTATTTGACAGCATATGCGCTAAGCTTACATGCTGGCCAAGCCTCAAACCTCGTCCAGCCCATCGACACGTGCCCCTGTTGTGGCGTACGATCATCAAGATCTGTGCTACCCGAGTAGCGCCTTCTCATCGGACATAACAGTTGACATGGTTGATCCAAGTGCTCGCAATGAGCATTAGGTATGTTTTGTATCTTTTTGTCGGAGTTTTTTTTTTTCGAACAGTAGTGTGCACGAGACCTGGTACTATGTACATAGGTCGCCACATTTCCCTCAAGCTGCATCAGTAGTGCACGGGGGACGCTTGAGCTAGAGCACCCCAGCCGATGAACACCACTTGCGTGGTAGAATTTGGTCTTTGCTGTGCTTCGATTGTTCATTGGCAGGCAAGCCACGGGGTCGCGACTCGGACGGGAAGCATGCATCTCAAAGTCTCCTTTGCTATGAGCCGTGCCGAAGGACCAGCCCCTTTGTTGACTCTAGCAGACCTCAAACTTGCAATCAGGAACGCGTAGAAAGCCCCCTGTCAATACAGTGGCACGGATTAAAAGAACTTTGAGTATCTTTGACCTCTCTCACACACACAAATATCATATTCATCCTTTCTCTAGAGGTTTCCACTGCGTTATAGATCTTCGTGCAGCGTCAAGGCCGCTCTCTGCGACTCTCAGCTCCACCGGCGGAAAAAGACCATCCGTTGGCATTCTGAACAATGTTCGAAAGCAAGAAGTCTCTGGCTCTTCCTAGAGTCAACGGTCGGCTGACCAGACTCGGTCAGAAACCGACACTAGCAATCCTGTTGCTTGTGTTGTACTTTGTTTTCCGCGGGTCATTTTCGAGTCCTGCGCACGCCAAATTCCACAAGCTTCGCAACTTTCCAGAAAAGATATGGCAGACCTGGAAAGTAGATCCTTTGAGCTTGGAACCGCGAGATCTTGTTAGAGCTCAATCATGGCTTCACAAAAATCCAACCTACCGATACGAAGTTTTGACAGACCACAACGACATTCACTATATTGAAACGCGATACGGTCCTGCTGGTCTCAATAGACCAGATATTGTTTACGTCTACCGGCAAATCACAGCAAAGATTGTTCGTGCTGATATGCTTCGCTATCTTGTCATGTACGCTGAAGGGGGCGTCTATTCGGATATTGACGTGGAAGCTCTGCGACCCATCTCTCGATTTATACCAGACCAGTATGCCGGGCAAGATGTTGATATGGTCATTGGTGTTGAGATCGATCAACCAGAATTCGCAAATCACAAGATTCTAGGCGAGAAATGCATGTCATTTTGTCAATGGACATTCATGGCTAAGCCTGGTCTCCCCATTATGCTCAAGCTGGTAGACCGGATTATTCTCTGGCTGAACGACGAGTCACGGCGTCAGAATCTTCCAATATCTGGTCTAAAGCTTGATTTCAACGGCATCATTGCGGGTACTGGGCCGTCGGCCTTCACCGAAGCGATACTTGAGGATATATCGAATCGAGTCGGTCGTCGAGTGACGTGGCTGGATACATTTCATAACATGGCCGAGTCGAAGCTCATGGCTGGATATCTTATCCTGACCGTTGAAGCATTCGCAGCAGGACAGGGACATTCAGACTCTGGCAACCACGCGGCTCGCGCAGCACTGGTCAAACATCACTACCACGCCTCTGGTTGGCCAACGCTGCACCCACGCTTTAGCCACCCGATATATGGCGAAGTCGAAAGATGCAATTGGGATGCGCAATGCGTCAAAGACTGGGACGAGAACACTACGAAATTTGATGCACTGCCTCCAGCAGAAAAGATCATCCAACTAGCAATCAAGAAGTCAAAAGACGAGACCCTGGCCCAGGAACAGGCAGCTCAAGCTCGAGCTCAGGCTGCAGCTGCAGTAGCCATCCCTGTGGCTCCCGTTGCCAATCTTCCCGTGGGAGTCCCTGTTGCCGCTCCTGCACAACTGCCTGGGAATCCTGCAGCGTTTCCGGCTGTCTGAGAAGCGCGCTTTTGTTATGTCATATGGAGCGACTCGCGCAGATAGGAAGGGCGCAATGGATTGCAGGCAAGACAGGAAAACATTGGATTGTAAATGATTGATGGTACCTGCGAGGCAATTGATACATTCATGAAAATTCTGATCACGTTGTTTCCACGAAACAAGAATATGACAACATGCCGGCAGCAGCCGATATTTTTCAGCCGCAGTTCTTAATTATCGCATAGGTGCCACCGAAGAACCTGATTTGTTTTGACGTCGTCCTCCCAGCGGTGTTGCTTGTGGTTTCCATACGCAAACTTTGAGCGCGAGCTGTGTTGCGCAAAGCTTCTTTCTGGAGCAGGAACGCCCATGGGAGAACTGGGGGGAGAGATTGACGATTTGCAGAAACAACTACATTCCAATTTAATTGGAGTAGATATCATTAGACTCTTATCTAGCGGCCGTTACAGATGCATAATACACGTCCACCAATCAGCTACATCCCCAACCAGAGCGGAACTGGGCAATAACTACTCTTTGAAATCCAAGCCTAGGGCAGCCAGTGCCGGACCAAGGTCAAGAGTTGTCTCAAGCTCCGCAGATCTCAGGGCTGCCGTAAAATACGGGATCACTTGACCATCCACTGTGGCATTGTTGCCCAAAATGCGTACCGGTAATCTTGCATCGTGGTAATCAGACCTGATTAGGCCAATGGTAGCGACTTGGTCGGCGACTGCAGTCATGTTGAAGAGGTTGTCGCCAGGTCTGAGGATGAGATCTGGGATTATCGCTACGCCGATCAAGGTTTCGCCGACGTAGACGTTCTGGGAGACCGTGCCCATTTCGATGGTGAGCGGCGTTGGGTTTGGAATGAAGACTTGGGCGCGCATATTTGAGCCGTCGGGTCCCGGTTGAAGGGTGATCGAGATATTACGGATGTCCAGGCCCTGGAGACCGTTCAGTCCTATCTACTATTTAGCTGTGATCGCACGTGCACCCTAGAGCCATGACATATACCTTTCGACTCAATAACATGGTTGAAGTTGACTGTGGTCTTGGGGAGATCACCTTGCTTGAGGGGAATGCGACCGCGGATGGCAACGCGATATGTTTCGCTGGCCAAGACCATTCCATTGTATCGCGCAAATTGTTCTTGATCGACAATTTCCATTTCCTGGTCGACGATCGTGGTGAACTCGGATTCGGCCTTGGCTGCTGGAATCTCGATGTATCCAAAAGGCTTGATGTCCGGCATGGTATCCTCCAGGAAGAGCGCTGCTCGGAACGAGTACAGTTGTGGATGCCGTGAGCTGTTGCTTTCGGTGGTCGTGTTCATTCTCACGTGTACTGAATCAGGCTTAGGCGACGTGACTTCCTGCGATTCCAAGAACAGGCGAGCATTATTGATGCTCTTCTGGGCGATATTTGGCATACCAACAAAGATCCTGCAAGAGATTAATCGATTGCGCAGGTTGAGAGCTGACAGTACTCACAAGCATAGAACTACGATCAAAACAGCCAGAAGTAATGCGATAACATAGAGCCACCAAAATCTCTTCAAGTGCCTCTTTGCCTTCTGACCGGGTGTCTGCTTCTGCGGCATAGGACTATCGGCCGAGCCGATGCTCTCCAGCGTGGTGGCCGGTCGAGTTTTGTCTTCCTCTGTCGACATGGTGAAGAATTGGGATTATCGCTGCGAAGCAATCCAAGATGAGCGGTCTATGACTTTGTCGTCCGAACGAAAGGCTCGAATTCTGTCACTGCAACCAGAAGAAAGTTTCCAAGCGCGGGGAAGATGGCTCATATAAGTCGTGGATTGCACATGTTGGTTGCAAGCCTGTTTTTGTCAACGGTCCAGACGCATACTGGCAATGACCCCTAGGCGTGGAGACTGAACATGATGGAAGGCAAAAGCAATATGATAGAATCTAGCTCAAACTCCTATCAAGATTGATCATGCTCCAAGCAGGCGGGACGGCAGGATCCAATCATGGATTGTTGTCGCCAGCATAGTTCGGTCGAACGTCCCAGCACGTGTGGCAAGCCGAGGCGGGAACGTCTTGGTTCATGCACATGCTTATAGACCTCCACTGAAACGAAGTTTCTTGTATGCTTGTCGACAGGACCATTTCCTAAACAAGCAAAGATCAGAGAAGTTTCGAATGTTGGATGTCTCACATAGGAAGTACACCTAATTGACCATCGTCTTCATCTATCCATTGAAGGACTGTGGGCAGTATTAACCGAGCTCCGCTACCATGTGCGCAGTTCACCGTCTGTGCAGTGACTACCATATCGGTCTACCTGTAGTTTTGAGCACAGGCCCGTGGGATAAAAGAGTCTCTCCCGCCATGCAACGTGGAGCAGTCGTGTAATTCTGGGGAGCGGGAGCACTGGAGAACGCGGAGGCGGAGGTAGTATTGCGGAGGTTTGCCCACAAAAAGCTAGAAAGCGCTTATCTTCACGCACAACAGCTGTGGCGAAGAACAGACCATGAAGAAGTGACCACGCGGCTGTCCTCGTGCCACAATCCGGAGTCGCCAAGAATGTTTTCGTGCCCAATACATGTCATTGGACAGAGATCCTGCTGGAAGTGCGTATGTTGCTCCTTGACCCATCGACCCACATTTGGTTAGTGGGATCAACAAATTCTATCAGCGCAGGCACAAAAAGTGGTGGCGCGAGCTAACTTTTCTTGGCACATCACAAGATCGCTTGTGGCTGCGGCAGCAAGAGCTTCCAGAACTTCGTTCATCTCACATGCGAAAATTCCCTTGCGTTCGTTCGCTCAATTCGTCATAGCTTCAGCCGAAGAAGATGACTACATGTGATAGCGATTGCGAGCCGCCTTCGAAAGCTAAAGCTCAATTCAGCAAGCAGTGTAATGAGAAAAGGGGTTAGTGATTTATGTGTCAATAACTCTGGTATCAATGCTGATGGCGCACGCATTGGAGCGAAGCCATAAGCCAGCGTAAAAGCAAGAGAGAATGTGAGCATGATGATGCCTCCAGCCCTTGTTGTACTAAAAATGTCTCACGACTAGAGAAAGCTAAAGCAAAGATACTAAGCGAAGGCACTGAACCCAGAGAATGCTTCATAGATATCAGGGGCCAATGTCACAATGACGAAGGTCCCAGTGCTGATGCTGATCGGGATCGAGGAATCTGGACTATTTGGATGACCTCAAACACGACCAGTATAAGTGGTTGACGCCAATGTTGAGCACTACTACTAGCAACAAAGATGGAAGGGCATTTCTCCAGGCAACAAATTTTATCACATCATATAAACATGTCCTATCGGGTGAACCCCGTTCAATCAAGTTTCACTGACTTCTCACACTAAGTGCTTTGCTTTACGAGTGACTCGACGGCGCGAACTTTTATGGCGAGGCTAGAAGATTATTTTGCTACTGCAGCTGATTGGCATTGGTGTCCTTACGACTTGTGTTTGTCTCCATTGTCATAGTAGTTAATTATAGTATTGAACCGAGATTCACGGTAGGTAGTTATGCTGTTGGTTTCCGCGCAGTTTTCCTCGCGATCTTCACTTTCCTGAGCGCGATAAAATAAATGGTCCATTTCAGATGAACACAATACCATCCTCCTACTCCAACGTTGTTGCTGCTCTTGACCTTCTCGAACAATTCCTCCGAAGGTGACTGGAATGTGAGGGGATAATTGCATAAGAGAGCTTTCGAGAGCTTTTATTCGCGGTTCGTCTTCGCTATTCGTATAGTGACTTGCGGGCTCGAGTACATCACAGAATTAATTTATCATATGTTGGCTGTCTACTGAAAGTTCCCCTAACCGGGCATAGCTGCGGATCAAGAGCGGCCAAAACCGACTACGAAGTCAAGTCTTCAAGCGCAGTCAAGACAATTAGCAGAACCACGAAAAAGCTAAGTGGATGGCAAATGTCGTCCTCGGCGTGGCGGTGATGTGATCATATCTGCCATTGGCTGCTCTTTACTGAACGTCCTCCAAGCCCATGCTGCCATTCGAAGCGCCGGGCGCCCGGCTCACTACTACATTGTCTATGACCAGGCCTCCTGGCACAGAATACAGCTTCCGTTCGTCATTGCTGCGCATGTTCTCGAGAATCCTACGAATAACGAATCAAGTCTCGTGGCGGCACGATCCAAGCGCATCGGAAAAAAGGCTTTTCGAACAATGTTACAAGATTCAGCGCGCATACATCTGCGAATTCGAGTTCTGGAAGGCGCTTCTCAGTCAAGGTAAAGGAGAAGAGGTCCCAATTGCGCGCTTCCGTGACACCGCTGTCTACGATCGTGCCGTTTTGCGGGTTCAACGATCGGTCTGCTTCTTTCTTCTTCGTAGGGTAGAACCCAGAGCTATAACGTTTTCTGACGATGACGGTGGTGAGCCATGAAACACCATTCTCTGTAGTCGGTAAACTAACATATCATGAGCAAGATTGACGTTCATTTAGCGCTGCACGGACAAGACTTACAGATCTATGTACAAGGTCATATGCCAACCGCAGCTACTGAATCAAACCTCCAGAGCCGATACGCCCTCCAATCGACTTATTCCCCTTCTCTAGAAACCATGTCAGGCCCAGTGAGCTCCCTTGGCCTCGCAGAAGCGTCGGGAAGCCACCTTGTGGTGCGAGCGCGGCATCTATCGGAGCTTGAGCGTTGGGCTTGCTATCGAGCACAGTGAAGGCCGGCTCATACTGCTCGCGAGTGCCGTTGATGATGACCTTTCGTGTCATTCTGTTAAACAACAAGACGTCCTTTTCCAAAGCCAGTCGATTCCTCTGCCTGTTACATGCGATCACATCACACTGTTTGCCTGACCAGTTGACAGGCCTGACTGGGACTGAGCAGGCCTTGGCTATCCTTGATTCAGCAGCCGTCAAATCTTTTGATCAGTTGTCAGAAGCAAACATGGAACTACTTGCATCAATTGCGGATCTTACTCCGGCCAGAAACTACTACCCACAAGGACAGCAAGTCATGCAGACAGTAATGTGGAATCCCAATCTCAGCTTCCTCTGCCAACACGGCTGGTTCCGTAAAAGGGTGGAAACGCTGTTCGAGGAAGCAACTCATCGAAAGATATTCCATCCTACGGCACAAGCTGACCCTCCAAAATTGCGCCAGAACGAGGCTCACCTACTCGAGCGTGACCTGATACGTTCGCATGCATTTCGCGTGTCCCACTTCGGCGCAGAAAGCTTCACAGAGGATCACGATGTTCGTTACGGCGTTCGAGCGTGCGCGGACAGTAGCAGCTCAGTACGTGTCTTTGAAATCGCGACAACCATCTTCGAACAACGACAGTGTGTCCCGGGGCGAATGTCAGACTCTATGTCGTCTGAGTTCAGGCGATGGTTCATGTCCGAAGCTTCGATACCAGGCGTAGGCCCGTTGTTAGATCCCTATGAGTTCCACTTCGACTGCCGATGGCTCAATGAACCCATGGAACTTCTTCGTAACTTCTGGTGCCGCATTCACATCTCTTTCGGCAAGGGCGTGGCTCGGTACGACAAGTACTCAGTTATGATGTGGCTGTGCTCTCTTGCATTTTCGCGACCCTCTGACACGGGACTTCTGTACACGTTAGCTGCGTTGTATAACACGCCCAGCCTTGCGTTTATTGAAGTTCCACAGGCCTACGAGTTCCGATTAGGCGAGGGAACATCCGTGAACCAAGGCGTTCTCGCGAGGATTGCTTGCAATGCCAAAAAAAAGTTCAGAGATTGCCCAGAAGGAAGGCAAGCCGGCGGGGATTACATCACGCAAAGAAGACGACAATCGGACTTTCAAAGCAACCAGGATCGTGCAACCAACCGTTTCGCATCACATCTGGCCTCTCTATGGCCGCTCAGATTCCCTTCCAACCCAACGGACACCAGCATTGTGACATATGTCAACGTACCAAGTGCAATGAACAATGTGCGATCGAAATTTCTGACATGGCATGACAATTACTTGTTCTCCAGATACCTGGATCAAATTGCGGACGCTTTAGCTTTGCAACCTACGAAGTCGATCAGTCGGCAGTCTAGGCCTGTCCCGATCCCGGAAATGCGCATGTACCATTCGAGAAAGGGTGGTTACATACGTATGGAAGAACTGTTCTCGTTCCAACCTCCGACTATGCCGCAGATACACCAAGACATACATTGTATGCTGCAAGTTCAGCAAACAGGGATTCCGACTACATGCAGATCTAGCTCTGTTCTTGACCGCTTGGAAGGCGGTGGCTCTAGCAAAGCGAAGCGGAAGTACATTGCAGATTTGCGAGCGAGTTTGCAATCGTACCTTGCCAGTGCACCTGCTAGCAATCTGACATGCAACGTCGACAGTCCTATCACCATCTGCACGACTCACCGGATGAATTGCGAACGGAAGGTCTCAGTGATCTTCGAAGCAATGGTATCAGCGATCGCTGACGGTTGTGGTGTTGTTGAGAAGATCGCGTTGTCGGCTAGACAGTGGCCGCGGATGACAACGTCGATGTTCCTGACCCGATTGGCACGCCTTCCATGGAGCATTCTGGGCGAAGATTGGAAAGCTTGTGTAGTCAAGTTCGGCCTCGCGCTGACCGAAGTACAGCAGGCAGGCCGCTTTCTGAAAGCCGCCACGAATCCTTCCCAATTGTCGCATGAGCTTGCCAATCCAGGTCATGAGAACTGGGACCCCCACGATTTCCCTGAATGGCTTCTTCTGGAGGTTGAAAGTGGCATCTTGATCCGAGCGGTGCAGCGTGACGTGGCCTCTCAGATGTGCGATCCTCCAGATGGAAAAAATATGGTCATGCAATTGCACATGGGCGAAGGGAAGTCCTCGGTCATCATTCCGGTTCTCGCAATCACACTAGCCGATGGTACGGTTTTGGTTCGCGTCATAGTGGCGAAACCCCAGTCCAAGCAGATGGCACGTATGTTGATATCCAAGCTAGGCGGGCTTCTGGGTCGCCGCGTGTATCGTATGCCCTTCTCTCGAGCTCTCAGGTTCACGAAAACTCAGGTGATGGAGATACAAAGGATGTGCAATAGCTGCATGACGAACGGCGGTATTCTACTCGTCCAACCTGAGCACATCTTGTCACTGCAGCTGATGGGGCCTGAACACATTACGAATCACCATCAGGCTCTGGGATCCTCGCTCTTGCGCATCCAGAATTTCCTCAACAATCACTCACGCGACCTAGTTGACGAGAGCGACGAAGTCTTCAGCGTGAAGTTCGAACTTGTCTACACCATGGGTGTTCAAGCTCCTATTGATTTTGCGCCAGAACGATGGGTGATTGCGCATGCGGTCCTCCAAGTGGCATCGAAGGCTGCTCACTTCACTCATCTGCAGTTCCCCAGCTGGGTTCGTATCAGCAGATACAGTGGCAGGGAATTCCCGATTGTCCAGTTCTCGCACTCAGCTGCATGTGCAGCCTTCTTAGATCATGTTGCAATGGAAGTCTGTCGCCATGGCCTTCCTGGTTTCCCCATATCCCATCAAGCGGGGACAGTCAGAAGCCTTGTTCAGCGGTACATTCGGGAGACTGATCTCCCAAATGAGATCGTCCGAGCCATGGAGCAAGGTCACGGGAAAGAACTCTGGAACTCTTCAGTCCAGAAGACGCTTCTCTTACTTCGCGGATTGTTAGCAGGCGGAGTGCTTCAATTTGCGCTGGGCTCAAAGCGCTGGAGGGTGAATTACGGCCTCGACTCTATGAGGTCTCCACCGACGAGGCTCGCTGTGCCCTACCGTGCCAAAGACAGTCCCTCTCCCCGTTCAGAGTTCAGTCACCCTGACGTGGTGATTCTCCTCACGTCTCTGTCTTACTACTACGGCGGACTCAGCGACGCCGAGTTATTCCTCTCCCTTGAACAGCTTCTCGCATCTGAAGAGCCCCAGACGGATTACCGAGAGTGGATACAGGGCAACCAAGCTTGCCCTGACACGTTCCGACATATCAACAGCGTCAACATCAAAGATCGACATCAATGCATCACAAAACTATTTCCTATATTGCGGTTTTCGAAATCCGCCATCGACTACTATCTCCAGACGATTGTTTTCCCCAAAGAAATGAGGGAATTTCCGAAAAGAATGTCAGCCTCTGGATGGGACCTTGGTAGGGCGAAACGACATCCCACCACAGGCTTTAGCGGCACAAATGATTCTCATCCCTTATTGCCCCTTGCTGTAGAGCAGTCAAACGTCGCAGCGCAGCGACATACTAATGCAATGGCGATCGAACACCTGCTTCGGCCGGAGAATACTGTCGAATTGCTCGGCCAACGCAATATCAAAGATTCAGATGCTGCACATTTGCTCAACTTAGTCACCAAGCTAAAGCCACCTGCCAAGGTCATCATTGATGTTGGTGCTCAGATACTCGAATTGAACAATCGGGAAGTCGCAGAAAAATGGCTATCAATGGTTGTTAATGACTCAGAGCACCAGGCTGTGGTGTTCTTTGGTGATGAGGACGACCTTCTCGTGCTAGACAGGTCAGGTTATGTCGACCTCCTACATATCTCTCCATTCTTGGATCGCTTAGGTGCATGCTTGGTGTACCTTGACGAGGTCCACACCAGAGGCACGGATCTGCGGCTCCCCCATGATTATCGAGCGGCTGTAACTCTCGGTCCTAATCTCACGAAAGATCGCATGGTTCAGGGTAAGTTGAAAACCCCCACAAACAGCACCGCAGCTGACTCAATGTCTAGCCTGTATGCGTATGAGGAGACTAGGGAAGGGACAGTCTGTTGTTTTCTGCGTTCCCGTTGATGTCGAGGAGAAGATGACCACCCAGCTGATCCGGAATAATGATCCTCTGCATGTGGAACACGTGCTGGATTGGACCATCTCTCGTAGTATGCCATTATGGGCAACACAGGGCCTACGCTTCGAGCAGCATGAGAAGCAATGGACTGCAGGTTCCGAAGACGGACATTTAGCACTCTCGGTCATCCAGGCAGAGGCTCTTCTTGAGGATGAGGCCCAAAGTGTTGAAAGCCGTTATCGACCAAGTCTCGTCCGACAGCGACTCGATTCCGGTGCCGACATCACAAGATTCAGCATCGGCCCCATCATGGCTCGTTGTCTAGAGTATGGATGCAACGGCATTCATTCCGGGTACCTCGAGGAAGAGCAAGAGCGGGAACTGGCCCCGGAGATTGAAGAAGAACGGCAAGTTCAGAGGCCACCGAGGATGAGTCCTCGGACTCACAGCGTTCACCCCGACGTCATGCATTTTGCCAGATATGGGCAAAGGCCACCATCTTCATCCGCGTTTCTCCCGGCTTTCGAGACACTCCGGGGCTCCAGTGCCGGCGCCCTCTTTGATGTCTCTCAGTTCTCCTCTGATCTCCTTGTTACAGCCGACTTTGCACGCACAGTTAGAGTACCATCGCGTGCCTACTTCCTCGATGGATTTTTCAGATCCGTCCAGCATATTCTGACAACGACCGAGGGAACCGATAGCATTGTCAAAGTCTTGGTTATCATCAGCCCATTCGAAGCTCAAGAGCTGCTCAAGGTGATCAAACAACACAAATCCGTGACTCTTCATCTGTACTCTGCCCGTTTCAGCCTCGAATCAACGCCCTTGGATGAACTCGACATTTTTGTCCAGGGCAAAGAGTTCTCTTCGGAACAATTATCAAGCCGTCTCGTCATCCTCTTGAATCTTTTTGCGGGTCAGATCTACGTGAAGTCTCACGCAGAGTATGAGGCAATATGCAAGTACCTTGGCCTGGCTCATCAATTGGCTAGTATGGATTCAGTGGTCGGAAGTGATGGCTTCCTCGGGCCACATGTTGGGGGAGCTGGCTTCACAGAAAGCCCTGTGCAGTTTCTGAAGACACTGATGATGGTGATCAGACGGAGTTGCCGATCAATTGGGAAGAGTCACATGGGGAAAATATTGAGTGGACACTTGTTGGATGATGCTGATACTGGCAATAGTCTCATGTAACAGGTCAATTTCATGGATACAGGGATCGCTCCCACCTTGATAGAACTCGAATGACAGAGGTGAATTTGGCACTCAAAGTCGACTTGGATAGAGGATAAGATGCATGATTTTGTGAGATGCTGCTGATGCACTCTGACGTGTCGCCCAGATCAATCACCACAATCTGATTACAGAGCTTGACACTGTCCTCCGACGCATGTCGGCATCAAGAGAGGTTCAGTCAGAGATTCGATAAAACTGGATGCCCCTTTCTACTGTACCACTCAGTCAACCAAGCAAGCAAAGGTCTTGCATTGCCTTGAGAAATAGATTCGAATGCTGTTGCACGATTTGAAACCTCTTCAGGGAAGGCACATGTTTTAATTTCCAGACAGTCGTATTGGCCTACGCTTGCGACATCCCAGTTTGTGCTCGGACAAAGAGTTATGCAGCCTTGAATAGAATTGCATGCAGAGCGATGTCGACATTGAAGAGATTGTAGCATAGGTAGCACTCCCCAGGAGCATTGTTATAAGTATGTCCATGTCCATGTCCATGTAAAGTTCTCATTCTCATGCCATGTGACTTGTTCCTTTGTGATAATATCGTGCAAGTTACGCTCAAGGACCTCACGAAGTAGGATGTTTCGGTGAAAGCTAGGAGAATCAGTGTGTCGAGGTAGTGGTGGAGGCTACTAGCGAAATGGACGCTTTCGATCTACGCCGTAGACGCTAAGTTCACAAGGGTCCATCGATACCCCGGTATCTTGCGACTTTGTACTCGTTCGATCACAACAGTAATACCTGATCAGTGTTCCTGATTGCTGGGATTGTCATCCTAATGGAACTCTCAGAAGTGAGAGCTGTTCGGTCGTCCGTCAGAAGGTAGAAGGGCTCTGGAATCTTGGCTAACTGCATATTACGCGCTGTCAGGCAGCAGCGATCGATCAAAAATGCATGTGGCCAACGTAAATGGTGCTGACGAGGACGGAGCGGTTGGACCTGACGAGAATATTCGCAACAGTTTGAACTCATTGCAATGCCTTGTTGGCTTCCATCAAATCTGGCATAGCTCTTCCAAAGGACACACGGACCGTCCCGCGTAATCCCGTGCTGCTATGACCAATGAAATCGTAAGACCGCGTAATCCCGTGCTCCAGGGATATGTTGTGCATGGACCCTATCTGCTCCTTATCTGGGCTAGCGTGCTTCAACGCCCGTCTCTTTTCTTTCTGAAAGGTCAACAGCGCGAGAATGGACGCTTGTAAACATTGCAGCGAGCCACCGTTCCCAGGATCACAGTTCTGTATCCTTCACAAATGTTGCAAGTGCTACTCTGGTAGACAACCTCACGAGACAGGCCGACGCTTTCAGTCAAGATGCGCCAAATGCACCAAACGCAACGCCGTTAACGCCTCGAACTACCGCAAGCGACAGCGAGACAGGCTCCGGCAGCATGTTCAGACACCAACAAGCGCTATACCGCAGCTCATTTCTGTTGTACCGTGGAGCGGAGCGCCTTCGCCTGTTCATCACTGTATGTTGGGACGGCATATCCCAAGTCAGCTAACAAAAACTAGACATACCTCCGGTCCAGACTGGAGACATTCCGCACCTTTCATGTGTGCCAGTACTTGGGGCAAGATACTTCGGTATGCAGATGCTTGCCCCAAAGGTAGCAGGCATAACGCATGAACGGGACCAGTACGTACGTGATGGCCAAAGGCCGCAACTGGAGACGGAACCCAAATCTGGCCGTACCAATTCAGCCATGCCATATCTCAACTCGCGACTACTCGAAATCCAAGCTAAGTCAACGCTTAGCGATACAACAGCAGATCCACATCAATGCCAGGGCAACGGTGTCCAGCTTCGATGGGGAGTCCCTCGAAGTCTGGAGTCAGATCACCAGCAGAACTCTGTATGTGGCGATCTTGGGCCCTCTCACACTTGCGAACTGCAATCGTCAAAAGGATCATTCTGGCACCTCACTTCATCAAATGGACTTGCAGACGCTTTAAAGAATGAGGCCACTATCCGGAAAGTCCTTGACACGATCTCAGACTTGACTCGACGTGTGCATGAGATCGGATTTGAAATACAACTTGAGCTGTTATTCTCCCTGGCACTCCCAGATTCTCCGTCACTGGTGAGCAATCTGTGCAGGTCTGATATCACCATCGATGAAGGCCAACGAGATGGCGCTCGAGTTAAGGCATTCGGTTCTTCGTATCCTCGTTCCATCGCCACCGACATTTCGACTTACCTCGGTAGCACCCGCTGGGACTCAGATGAAGATGAGATGAATAGGCGAAGAGAGCTGTATGAAGCCTACGTCCAGAATCGAAAAGGCCGCGGACGAGTAAGACACAATGCCCAATCTCCAACCGGAACACTGACATGTCAGCCAGGTAGCTATTTGCGAGAACGGAATCTACCACATCCCCGGAAAGTCCAAAGACGAAAAGGATAGTCATGCTAAGAAGGTCGAGAATTTGTTCTGGAAGGTCGTTGTCCAGGGTGAGTGTGCACCTAAATCAGTGCTCATGCATGTCCCATTGCTCCGAAAGAGCCATCGAGGTCATCTACCAGAAGACTTGAGATCATCGTTAGTCGCGCTTGAACCTACGCTCGAAGGCGACATGATACAGCCGAGTATCGATAATACACTGATTCACGGCGGGTTCTGCATTACAGACATACATGTGGATGAAGACATTGGTGTCGCGCAGTACCTGCCATTGCAGAAAGGCCCGTCTTCAAGCCTTCGACAGGTGATCGTGAGCTTGGAGAGCTCCATGGCGTATGCCACCTGTGAGTCCCAACGAAGTCGATTGAGGTCAATTAGGGATGCTATTCAGGACCAAAAAAAGTATTGGCTTTTTTGGCCGAGAACATCGAAGAATATGTCTCTTATCCAGCTATCATTGCACGAACTAAAATCAAGCGAAGGTCAAACGCGTTTGGAAAGCATCTGCACGGCACTGGAGGGTGGTGTTCTTTTCTTGCAGCCCAGAGGGGTATCTATATTGTTCGATCGATTTTTACCACATGCGGTGGTTACACCGTCACCATCGATTCTATACGGTCTTGATGTCCGGGGCATCGCTCGGCTCTTCAAGCAGCTTGAATTTCTCACGGTGTGGATGGAGATAGAAGACGCCGCAACAGTTGCCGTTAACTCTATTGAGATGCTCAACGCGTATCGGAAGCAACTTTCATGTGATCAGACACTGCTGCTTCGGCTTTTGCGGCTATGGGAAGAGAAGAGAGTTGCACTGGGCGAGCAGTGCTCGAGAAAGCATTATGAGGAAATGCTATCAATCATCGAGGGTATCTTGGCAGCCAGTGACTTGGACTTAGATACAGGTGCTGTAGTTGGGTTTGACAGAATAAGAATAGAGACGAGGAGAGCTCTCCTCGAGCGATCGGCATCCCGAGCGCGACGACAAGTCAATACGAATGGCTAGAGAGTTGCTCCAATTCATTTGACTAATTCATTCTGACGGTCCTTTCGTGAATGACAGAGGACGTTGGTGCTTGAATTTCCTGTTTCCTTATTTTGTGTCATGCGGATCGCCTCAAGTATTCGCTCAGCTTGCTGAACTGCGTCAACAGCTCAAAACAGCCGTGCCAAGTGCCCACGCTTCTCGAGCAATGCTGCGGGTTTCACCAGAAAATGGTCGCCCTAATGCAGGCAAAGGCTTTGAATGTGGCTGTCTTCGTTGCTCCCGTCGAGCCAGAACAATGACCTGAACGCGCGCTGGTGCCGCTGACCAAATTCAAGGGCCCGCTGCGTCTTGCTGACCCTTCTTAGCACGTGGAGCACGAACACTTCTGGTGGTGGGGCCCATGTTGTGGCGAAAGAGATTGCTCAACCTTTGCCCTTTCGCTAGGTCTTCCCACAAGGTTCTTTGCTCGGGAAACACCTTTGAGGCTGACATCGACCCGGTAGGATCCGACGTCCTACATGTAACTATTAGCTTCGCCTCGACGGCCAGATAACGCCGACCAACATCCCCCTGCTACCAAATTGTGTGAAAATTACCTACATCTGCTCGAACACTCTCGAAGTATGCTCTCAATACTGTACCACAACAGCATCGAAACGCTTCCGAGAGTCACCTAGCTCGACATGTTCCAGTCCGTGCGCTACATAAGACTTCAAGTAGTGCCCGCTGCTGTCGAGGCATGACATGTCTTGCTATTGCTGTCGAGGTTCTGTCGTCATCGCAACGAGATACGTACAAATGCAGGACATCCTCTCAAAGCGGTTTTGTCGGCGGCACACCTGCACAGGACCTTACACTCGAGCGGTTCAAGTCCCCATACAATACCAGCTGCGCTTGGTCCCACCTCATATGCCAAATCACAAAATTTACTAGTCAGTGCCTCGATAAAGACACCACCACTGAGATTAGCAGTCGTGACCAATGTAGGTGCAGTATGATTTTCTAAGTTGAACACGAACTGCATGATCTCACACGATCACGATTACAACTATAGGATTCTGCGCATTCAGGGCCGAGCTTGCTGTCTTCAGCTGGAACAGATATGACTAGATACTAAATCCAATAGTTTTAAGACTAAAATATGTGAACTTAATCTTCCGCAGTGCCCGCAAAGAGAGATATCAAATGACTTACAGCGCTCACATCAAGCTGTCCATACTGCGACAGTCCTCCATGGAACACTCTCCCCTATAGTAGTAGCTGTTTATCTTTGTTCCCGATATCAATCTGTTCTTAGGTCACCCTGGGAGAGAGCCTCGTTGGGGAGACAGCCAGGCCGTGGAGAGAGCCCCTCCTCGGAGACAGGCTCGCCGGTGTTGCGCAAGTGAGTCTTCGTTAATGTATCGTTCATTGATTGTTGATCTGACAAGTGAGATGTCTCCTGCTAATATACATTGGCAGCCCCTGTCACACGTGATCGTTTCACTCACTGTGTGATCGACACGTGATGTTTGACAGCCGGGGAGAGCCCCTCCTCGGAGACGGCCTCGCTGGGGAAATAGCCCCTCCTCGGAGACGGCTTCGCTGGGGAGAGAGCCTCTCCGTGGAGACACCGTCGCCGAGGAGACGGCCTCGCCGTGGAGAGAGCCTCGCTGGGGAGACAGCTCCACTCACCATGTTCTCCAAAACACTGGCAGTTGGGATAGTCTATGAATGAATGAATGAATAAAGAAATAATCAAGTAGTTAGATAAATAATTATATTCTCCAGACCACCCGCCAAATATGAACTGGTACACTTCACAAGAGATCCTGACGTGAGCACAACACATGTCCTCCGCCTACCGAGGGCGACCATCAAGGCGTCCCCATCATGTCGCTACCTGGGTGTACAGATGGATTCTCGTTTGCGGTGGGACTACCATCGCGAAGCCATGGAGGCTAAAGCATCCAAGCGACTCGCTGCTTTGTCCGCACTCGCGTCGTCGACATGGGGGACAAGCCTCATCAACCTCCGACAAGTATACCGAGCGATGATCGTGCCCCAGATGCTATATGGCTGCTCAGCATGGTACACGCCAGGTGGGAAAGGGCAGGCGATGACCACAGCAATTACGAGGATCCAGAGGCGAGCAGGGCAAGTCATCACCGGAGCATTCCGAACCACCGCGGTATCTGCAGTAGAGGTAGAAGCACATCTGCTCCCAATACAACAACAACTCGAGCAGACCGCGGTCCAGGCCGCAATGCGAATCAGGACAACGCCTCTATTCAACGAGATGTCCGGGCCGCGGAATGTGCCTAAGCTCTCGAGCCCTCTCGACCAGCTTTCAGACATGCTACGAAGGAAGCATAAAGTGGATTTGGACAAGCTCGAGAAACGCCGACAGCATGTCGTCCCGCCGTGGTGGACACCGCCATTGATACGGATCGCCGAATCCGGAGAACTTGCTCTGAAGGAGCACGACGACACAGGTAGAGAAGTAATGTGCATCTACTCCGATGGGAGCGGCATCAAAGGCCACGTCGCCGCAGCTGCTGTAACACGGTCTCTGCAGCGCGAAGGCGGATGGACGAAGAAAACCGCCTACATGGGTAGAACCACCACTTCCAACGTGTATGCAGCTGAACTTCGAGGGATAGAGCTCGCATTCCAGCTAGCCCTTGATCGACATGAAGCAACAGGCACATCCGGACGATGCACAGTGTTCTCGGACAACCAGGCCGCCGTCCGAGCCATGGCCAACCCAAAATGTCCGTCCGGACAATACATCCTAGCAGAAGCCATCCAAGGGCTAGACAAACTCCGAGATCTAGGATGGGAAGTCCAGCTACGGTGGATCCCAGGCCATGAGAACGTACCAGGCAATGAGATAGCGGACCGAACAGCGAGGGAGGCCACCGGCTACGTGGACGCCTTCAGGGCGATCGTGGATCCCCCACCCGAACCGGAATCTCTCCAAATCTTGACCGCGACCACGAAGCCGAACATTCGACTGGCGATGCAGAACGAATGGCAGCAGGGGTGGGATGCGGCGAAGCACGGCAGGGATCTCTTCCGGCTTGGCGTGAGGCCCGGAAAAGGGACCCTCAAGACACACATCGGCCTCCACAAAGCACTCAGCTCGGTCATCACCCAGATGCGCAACGGCAAGATTGGACTGCGTGCGTATCTTCATTCCATTAACAGGGCCGACTCGGACCAGTGCCAGTGCGGGCTCGGACGCCAAACGGTGAAGCACGTGCTCCTCGAATGTAGAAATTGGGCGGAGGAGCGGGAACTGATGTGGGCAGGCAAGACTCCATGCGTGGACATCAAGCAGGTACTCTGCAGCCCGTCATTAGCAGTCCAATCAGCCAAGATGTTAATACGGACGGGCCTCCTGGAGCAGTTCAGGGCGGTGCCGTCCACGGTACTCAACTACTCTACGTAGCGTAGACGAGTGTAATTGGTTATACAGAAGTTCAGGAAGGCCCGAGAAAGGCCTGACAGGTACAAAGATTATGGACACTCATTTGGAACTGCTGTTGTATGTATAAGTTGACCTCGCTTGATGCGAGAGGAGGGAAGCGACTCGGAACAGGAGCAGCTTGGTTTCTTGAGCAAAGAGAGGGGGATACTTGTACTTTATAGTAGCAGTAGATTCGCTGCATAACTGCCGAAAGGGCGGTTGGGACAGTCTATGAATGAATAAATAAATAAATAAATAAATAAATAAATAAACCCTATTCCTGCAGATCGGCCTGTTCTCCAGATCGGCCTGTTCTCCAGATCGGCCTGTTCTCCAGAACCACCACATTCTCCAGACCACCTGTTCTCCAGATCAGCCTGTTCTCCAGAACACCACATTCTCCAGACCACCTATTCTCCAGATCGGCCTGTTCTCCAGATCAGCCTGTTCTCCAGATCGGCCTGTTCTCCAGAACACCACATTCTCCAGACCACCTATTCTCCTGATCGGCCTGTTCTCCAGATCAGCCTGTTCTCCAGAACACCACATTCTCCAGACCACCTGTTCTCCAGATCGGCCTGTTCTCCAGACCACCTTGTCCTCCAGATTGACATGTTTAGCGCCTTGAGCGCAGCTCGAATACATATACAAATACGGACGGACCAACACCTTCACGTTATGACAGAATCAGTTTTGGAGCACATGCATAAAGCATTAACCGCAACTTAGAAAGCAATGTGTCGCAGGGAAGGACTGACTAGGTAACAGCCTGAGGCAGAACTCCAAGCCAGATGAGAAATCTCAGCAAATTAGCTAGATAAGAACAATTTTTAATCAACAAACAATTCACGCACACAACCGTGCGACAGTTATGAGCCCGGAGACACTTTCTCTTGCGAACACTACCTCTATCGACCCATTTCGATAACGATGCTGATGCGCGCACGCCACTGTCGTCGCCGCAAGCATATTGTCACAGAAATGTGCGATGCTCCAGATTGAGGGGTCGAAAGTCAAGCAAGACAGCTTCCCCGCACTCCTTCCATTTGAAGTGATCAGACTTCAGGATATGGAAGCGAAGAAGACCAACTCAACAACTGAGCTGTCAGCTTGAGAAAACAAAAAAGATCCTACGATTAGTCCAGAACGAGGACCAGCATCAATGTCGATCAGAGACCACAACTTACCGTTGCTCAATTCGCGCAATGATTGGACCGACTGGATCAATTCAATAGAAGATCTTGCTGTACGCAACGATGTCTGGCATTTCTGTGATCCAAACGAGGTCGAGAACCTGGCGTTCACTGCTGCCAGACCACCTGATTCTGCGACGAAAGATACGATCCAGAAATATCACAGTCTACGAGCAATCTTCGAAAGTGACAAGAAACGGTACGACAAAGTCTCTGAGCGGATAGACATCACGGTCTGCCAGGAGTTCAAACAACACTACCTAGGCAAGCATACCGTCAGAGAGAAGCTCATCGCGCTAGCAGAGAGCATACAGCCAAGCGCAAAGGATCAGCAGCAAGCTGTCAGAACCGAATTCGAAAAGCTCAAGAAGGGTCTTGGGAACACAGGTCTCGACAAATGGCTTGGACGATGGCCTGCGTTAGTCAACAACACGAAAAGACACAAAATCGAAAACTTGAGCGAGTCGCAGATTTGCGACGCCTTCGTCGAAGCCTGTCGAGAGATAAATCCTCCGTTCTACAACTACATGAAGTCTAAAGAGGCGCAAGTTGAGAACGAGACAGTTCTAAAACAAGAGACTGCGAGGACATTCGAGAAGATCTCCAATGCCATCCTTACTGCTCTCAACGAAATTCACCCAAATCATGCAAGCACTGGTTTTGTGTCAATGGACGCTGCTAATGAAGGCATGATACTCTCTGTAGATGACGATGACACCGACATCACAACTATACAGAGAGCACAGAACAAAATCGTACAGTCTCTACGTTCATTCCGTGGCATGAACCCTACTCTATCGGACCAAAACATTACCATCGCATTCTGTATCAAGCAATTCAGGAGTATGGCGCCTTCGAATGATAAGACCAGCAGGAGCCGAGCTGCTCATGCTACATTCCAAGACAAGAAGCGTGATCGTGACTCGGACTCGTCGGACGATGAAGACTACCGTCCGAAGCGTCGAACACAACGAGGCGAATCTACTCCCACGCTGACGAATTCGCCGACAAGTCTACGAGATTGCATCTGCGGATTGGCCCATAAGTATGCCGATTGCCGGTACCTCAACCCTGCATGCGCGCCACAAGGCTGGACGCCATTGGTTCATATTCAGTCCAAGGTCCAAAGTCATATTGCAGGAAGCAAGCGAGACCGCACCAAAGTCGAAAAGAACTTCGAGAGAAACAAAATCACATTGCCAAAGTGGTGGCCTGCTTCCAAATTCAAACAACAAACTCAAAAAGAAGCTGAGGCACCTAATAACACCAACACAAAAGCCACAAATCAAACTTCGACCATGACGAGGCCTCGAGCTTCGTTTGCAACTTCAAAACTCGCTTTCATCACTTCCTCCGAAGACGATTTTGACGATTACTTTCGCCTCGACAATTGTGCAGATACACACGTCTGCAACGACCTATCCCGTTTCAAGGAATACAAACCCCTTTACAACGAAATCATCCGGTTCGGTGACACGGATACACGTATTGAAGGGATAGGCAAGGTCGAAGTGCATGTCGAGACTCCGACAGGATCAGGCATCATCCAGTTGGCTGATGTGGCATTTGTCCCTGGCTTTCATTGGAATTTGATGACGACCGATGCTTTGGAGAAACAAGGTCTCTTCTTCAATACCCGAACCTGCTGGATGGAGTACTCGGACGGAACGAATGCATTCAAGGTTACCAAACATGGCGCATTCCGAGTCGTCGAGCCGCACATCAAGGCTGCTGTTGTCAAAGCTGATTCTCATGTCAAGGCAGCACAAGCATTCGCTATGGCCAAGAAGTCAAGAACACCTCCAACAGCTGTTGCATCAATGGATGTTTGGCATGCAAGACTTGGACATATCGGGAGAGATGCACTCCGACATACTCCACAGGCAGCCAACGGCGTCGCCCTTGCTACGCAGGATTTCCTCAGAACATCTGATCTCTGCCCAGAATGTCAACTTGCACAAGCTCACCAACAAATATCGCGCGTGCCAACATGGAGGGGAACTTACCCTTTCGAGAAAATACACATGGATCTGATTCACATGGAGGAAGCCTTCAATCTTGATGCATGGGTTGTGCACTTCTATTGTGACTATTCAGCATACCACGTATCTTTCAACCTTCCGCATAAATCTCAGGAGGAGCTCTCGGCAGTAACACGTGAATTCCTTGCAATTACAAACGACAGCTGGGGCTTCACAACACGGTACATCCAATCCGACGGCGAGAAAGGCCTGGGACAGGAATGGAAGGCTCTCATTGCCGCCAGAGGCATCACCTTCAATTCTTCGCCGCCCGATACTCCAGATCAGAACGGTCTTGCTGAACGTTCTGGGGGGGTGATCATCACCACCGCACGCAAGCTTCGCAGTCAAAGCAAACTTCCACACAGGCTCTGGCCATATCTAGTAGCACACGCAACGCGTCTACTCAATCGAATACCTGTACAACGGAAAGATTGGCAGACTCCATTTCAGATGATTCACGGACGAAAGCCGAACCTTGCATATCTGAGAATCATTGGTTCACTTGCCTACGTCCTGGTGAAAAACCGAAGAGAACGACCAGCTCGAGCAAAACTTCAAGACAAGGCAGTCATGGGTTGGCTTGTAGGATTCAACGCGACCAATATATACAAAGTCTGGATTCCACACCTTGACAGGGTTATCATCTCACGCGATGTGCAAATTGACGAAAAGGTCATGTACAACCCGTCACTCATCACGAGCCCACAAGGATCGGAACAAGCACTCTCGATGACGCTGAACGAAGTTGATTTGGACGAATCGGACTCGGAACTTCTTCCTGCTATGGACAATGACGCTACTGTCAATCCTGACCTTGTTCAGTACGAAGTCCCATCAGGAGTCTTTCTTCCGCCTCCGTCTCCCAATAACAACAACACACAAGTACAGGCGGAAAGAGAAGCCAGCCGTTTGCTGCCAACACCATTCTCGTTCGAGTCGCGTCAGCCAAGCAACTCAGGTCACGATCATCCAGAGATAACAACTCAGCAAACTGCAAATTCTCACCAGACGTATGTCTCCGCGCAGCATGTGCAGAAGAGAGTGCGTCGTCAAGCTCATGCTCTTCGACTCGAGCGTGCAAAGCTTGGTCAACAAATCGCTCATGCCTTCGCATCAGCTCAGTCACTTCGAACTCACAGAAAGCATCTACTCCCGCCACCGGAGTTTTGGCACCAATTAAGGCGGCATCCGGAGCGTAAAGGCTTCATGGATGCTGCAGGTGCTGAGATTAGGTCGCTTAAGGACAAGAGAACTTTCGAGTTAGTTGACTACCCCGAAAACAAACAGGTATTACCACTGAAGTGGGTTTTTACCTACAAAATTGATGACGCTGGATACCTTGTCCGTCACAAAGCACGGATATGCGTACGAGGCGATCTCCAGCACCACGTCAATGACGAAATCTACGCAGCTACTGGAGCGTATCGTAGCTTCCGTATCCTCATGGCTCTCGTCTGCGCGTTTGACCTTGAATGTCATCAAATCGACTTCAAGAACGCTTTCATCAACGCCAATATGGACGAGGAGATCTATACTGCCTGTCCACCAGGTTATAGCAAGCCAGGAAAGGCATGGAAGTTACTTAAAGCTCTCTATGGCTTGCGAAAATCGCCAAGATTATGGTTCGACGAACTCGTTTCGTTCCTTAAGGGTCTGGGATTTCATCATTGCCCAGATGAGCCATGCATCCTCATCAACAAAAGCACAGGAATAATACTTTTCCTGTACGTGGATGATCTTCTCGTTCTCGCCCAACGAGACTGCATGGACCACATCGCTCAATTCAAAGCAAAAGTCAACAACAAATATGGGATCAAGGATTTGGGTGAAGCAATCTCCTTCCTCAACATCAGGATCCTCAGAGACAGAAAAGCGAAAAAGCTTTGGATCTGTCAAGATGGATATATCGATAAGATATGTTCTAAATTCGGGGTTGATAAGACCTTGAGAACGGCTGTAACGCCTCTCGCGACGTCTTATCGTCCTCAGCCTTTCGAAGGACAGGCTACTTTGCAACAGATTGCAGAGATGCAAGAAAAGGTAGGCTCTATTCTTTATGCAGCAGTAGTATCAAGGCCCGACGTCTCGTATGCAGCCAGCCAGTTGAGTCAGTTCTGTACAAACCCTTCACCAGAACACCTGCGTTGGGTGAATCGAGTACTCTTATATCTCCAGACCACAAAGTGCTATGCCATCGAGTTCTTGGGCTCTGTAGAACAGTCTGCAGAAGTAGAGACAAGCGATGAAGAAGTACTACAAGTGTCGAGCGACGCATCGTTCGCGGATGATCCAGAGACTCGCAGATCCACGCAG
Source organism: Scolecobasidium constrictum UM 578 (assembly GCA_000611715.1). Classification (NCBI taxonomy): domain Eukaryota; kingdom Fungi; phylum Ascomycota; class Dothideomycetes; order Venturiales; family Sympoventuriaceae; genus Scolecobasidium; species Scolecobasidium constrictum. The sequence continues at coordinate 31,543 of AZYM01000152.1, forward strand.
GGATACTTGATGAAGCTGTTCAAAGGACCGATCATGTGGCAGTCATCTAAACAGAAGACTGTAACCACGTCAACTACTGAGGCAGAGCTCTTATCGCTGTCAAACACAGCTAAGGAGACTATTGGTCTATACCGGCTGTTCGCACAGATAGAGTTTGACCCTGAACAACAACCACGCATACTCTGTGACAATCAGCAAACAGTAGGCCTGGTCCAGAAAGACAGACCACAAACCACATCCAAATTAAAGCATGTCGATATCCACAATCTGTGGTTAAGACAAACTCATCGCGAAGGCAAAGTAACAGTTCAATGGGTCTCAACGAAGGATATGCCTTCGGATGGCTTCACGAAGCCACTCTCTGCCGAAGGACATGCTCACTTTGTGTCTCAGCTAGGCTTGGTTGATATCTCCAGGCGGATTGATCCAGCACCGCAGCTAGAGACTGATGATCCTCAAGATATACAGATGTCATCTGAGACAGAATGAAATCTGAGGGGGTGTGTCGCAGGGAAGGACTGACTAGGTAACAGCCTGAGGCAGAACTCCAAGCCAGATGAGAAATCTCAGCAAATTAGCTAGATAAGAACAATTTTTAATCAACAAACAATTCACGCACACAACCGTGCGACACAATGTAAGACAATATCTGCTACACTGTACGGTTCCCTATATTAATGGCGACCAAGTGTTTGTGCGTATACAAAGTATCTGTCCACCCACACCGACGATCTAGAGCCAAGATTGATCAAAGCGTAAAACGAGGCTGGCGCCCATGCCGGCAGCATAAAGTGGCATATTATCCATTGATATCATGTGTGATGATGGAGAGAATAGAGCAAAGGAAAGAACGGTGAAGATTGCAAAGTTAAATACAGCATGGGTCGGGGAAGAAGTTCTGTAAGTCAGAATGAGGGCCCTGATCTTGGACACTCCCAAGGGTCCGACTTTCGGGACCTAAACCTTTTGATCCCTTGAGATCGAACTTAAGTCACTGAATCAGCTGCAATGGGAGGACTCCAAGTGCTCGGACATAACATGTTGGTGTAAAGTCCCACGAAGCCGTACGTTGGTGTTATGAAGTTTTGGCCGAGTCAAGGTACAAGCAACGCGGAGGGCAATGGTATGGCGGATGAACGTAAGGAGAGTCAGTACTCAGGAGGTCGAAGATTAGGAGGCTCGTGAATTCACCTTCACAAGAGCTGGATATAGGTCTCCCAAACCAAAGATGGGAAATACTCTCATCGAACAAGAAATTATCACGAAGTCGTTCAAAGCGCGTCATCTGAGTGCTGGTATGCAGTCTTCGTGGTCTTTAAGATGTGAGTTGACTTTCTGTGGACAAGGCCTCTGCGGTGCTGGATGTTCTGCCGAGGTTTGGGTTGTTTGTCGTGTGATCAAGTTTCCAGTCCGTTCCATTGGGCGTGATTCGAACAATAGGTAGTGGTGTGTGCAAAAGGGAGGCCCATGAGTCTTGCGTCTTCTGACTTCGGTCTGCATGGACAAGAGCCGACGATATCGACTGTGCGAAAAGGGAAGAGAATCACGGCGAAGGGAATTAGGACCTTATATGGACCAGGAAATTGCTAAGTTTCGCCGTCAGCTCCTTGGTTTATCAGTTTAGGGACGCACGGCTAGGCATGCGCTCGTTCGCTTCCACTGTCCGTTGCTCTTCGCCAGATGATAGGCTGTAGGTGTTTCATTACGAGGCTAGAGCGCATGAATGCATGACGGTAAGAGACGGCGGTGACGCATGATGCAGAATCAGACGTCCAAGGTCGATGCATCCTAGAAGCAAAACACTGCCACAGCGGTGGGTTGACTTGCAGGCGCTTCTAGCGGAGCGCCGGAGTAGCTTAACAACTTGTGCACGAGCTTGGAGTCCGCTTGTGCTGCTGGGAGGCGACTCGTGCTAATAACGGAAGCCTTGCCATAGACGCTGTAATAGAGGAAGAGATTACTCGGCTTCCATATTGTAGAGCCTTGCGGGTCGAACAAGTAGGTCAAGTGTTCCACGGCTTTATGAAGCAGCTCGGATGTGCTGCGGTTCTGCTCATCACCGACGCGGACCAAGAAAGTGAAGTGTTTGGATCAGGCGGCAGCGCATACCTCTATTACACGGCATAGACTTAGCCTAGACGAAGTCACGCTCTGACAGCCATACACGTGCAAGGCTTAATGCATGGCAGCCATCAACGCCACTTGCCCGGACCCTATGGTCCAGTGTAGATCGGCGACAATCGGGCTATGCTGGCGCCCAGTGCGTAAAGGTGCATGTGCGTTGCAGTATACCAAGCTCGGAAGGGAATCGGTGTGAACATGGGGGTCTCAGATATTTAAGCCCGCTGCTCACCCTGCGCGCAAGGAAACCTCTCTTCCTTCCCTTTTCCTTCGACATACACTCCTCACACACACATGGCTGACACCTTGCTCTTCTTCCAAGACAGCACGTCCTGCCACTGTCTCTCATCGGCGACCTGCATGTCCCCACACCTCGCAGATGACGATACCTTGAACGACGCTTTGTCCAGCTGCATCGACACGTGGGCAGACATGTTCGACAGCGTTGCATCCAACGGCACACTGCTCATGCCTGACGGAGCCGTATCGAACGTCGTAGGAGGCGGAGAAGGAGGAGAAGGAGGAGGGAACAGAGCGTCAGTCGAGCATCCTGAGCCTCGTACTGGGCCAGGGATGGAACCTGCCCCTCCCCATTCACATGCCGTGCAGGATGCTGGTGAAATCTCCTCAGATCTGTCAGATCTCTGCAGTGGGCAAGCAGAGATCCGGGGCTCGGCTGATAGCACAGCAGCAGAGACAATGCAGGGCGAGACACCCGTGGACATGCAAGTAGACGATGCTGCCCAGGTGCAAGAGCTGGCACCAATTGAAGATGCTCCACTCGCAGCAGATGTCTCTGAGCGTGTTGCGACTGTGCCTCCTCACGTGGTGAGCGCTGCTGACCATACCGGGACAATGATGGGTCCTGCGAGTCCGACCAGCGGATCATCGTCTGGCGGATCATCATCTGAAGTCGAGGTCAGCAATGCGACAGGCCTGGCAGAGATCCCTGTCCAGCAAGACGACGGAGCTAAGGTCAATGAGTTGGTTGACAAGGATATGGACGAGGAGATGCATGACAAGGGCTATGACAAGGGGATGAAGAACGTCAATGACAGCGACAACGCCAATAAGAAAGGAGCCATCAACACAAACGATAACGCTGACAACAACGAGACTGCCGATGGCAAGAACACCAGAGACAAGAACAACGCAAAGGAGAAGACTGAAGAGGAGGCAAGTGAGGAGGCAAGTCAGGAGGCTGACAAGGAAGCCGATGAGGACAACGACTCGACGCCTGCTACCCAATCAGGTTTGGGACGCGACGCCGTAGCCACAGGACATCACCCCGAAGCAAGCGACAGACAAGGCCAGAGCCAAGGACTCGCTTCATCCGACGGTTGCCGCGACACGGAAGCTTCCACTGGTCACCACCCTCCGGTGCTGCCTGGTCGTGCTCAATGCCGCCGGGGCACACATGATGCGCTCGTCGTAGGCCCTGAGCTCACCAATCAGTCTGTGCACCAAGGTGATGGTCTGGCCAAAGAGTTCCGCCGCACTTTGACCGTCCTCATGATAGCTCTTTGCGTCGTGCTTTGTAACCAGTCCATCACTGACCGCATGCTAGTGGAGATGTTCCAGTCCGCCAACTTGTCCGACGTGCTCAAGTGTCCTTCACCCGGCAGCCAGATGCATCGAGAGCGAGAGGAAGAACTCCAGCAGGCTGAAAATGCAGATCGGACAGCGCGAAGCACGAAGCGCAAGTTTATACCGGTCATCGATTTGACGGGCGATGATCACGAGGACATCGACGTGGATAAGGCGTCAGGCAGGAAGAAGCCTCGCGTCTCGCCACGGCGCATGGCCAACGGCGTCCACATTATCAGGAACAAGAAGCTGCGGTACAAGACGGACCAGATGAATCATCCGGTGAGCAGGTATCTAAAGGACTGAACAGTAGTTATCATCTGGACTCTAGACGAGGACAAGAGCATTGCACTTACTGATGTTGCTTGGCTGATGTGTTCATGGAGAGTCTGACCAAGGCGTTAGCAGGGTCTGTGATTTATTTGCTGCGAATCTTGTCAGAATAATCCGATAATCTACGAATTGAGCATTTATGCGACAGGACGTGTTCTTACATTGCAAGCTTGCCGTGTTAAGAGCCACCACCATCTCTTCCAGCTTGAGTCCGTGAAGAGTGTCGTGCGTGATGTCAAAGGCTTCGGCGAGGGCTGTGTCCCCCCACACACACACACCTGGGCCAGCTTACCGCTCATCGTGTCGTGGTCGGCACCTGAACATCACGTAACTTGATTCTAAAGCTCACTCTACGAGTCATGGTCGGGCGGGTGGCCCACGCGTGAGCCGTTTGGAGTCCAGAATGTACGGTCAACTGCTGCAGCCACGCAGTCGTGATGATGCCATCGCAGTGAAGAAAAGAGCTTGCCAGACTTCCAGTCGTTTCAATTATAGTAGCAGATGAGCTGAAAGGGCTCAAAGACCAAGTCATGCGGAGATCCAGGAGATGAAAGGTCGCAAGAAATTTGAGGTAGGAAGACGCAGGTTTATAGTTTATAGACCCCAACATTGGCGTGAATCAGACGAAAGAGATTCTGAGAACGACTTTCACTTTTCTCTGCTCAATGCTTTGGCCAAATATTTCCTGTATCTGAGATCATCCAAAGGAGAAGAGGAATGGTTGTGGTTCGCCCATGCTGCGAAGCTCGGACGGGGTCATAGCTTGACCAATAAAGCGAAGATAGCATAAGTCTGTTATGGATCCGTCCGTCACTCCAGCCAACCGACAAACATTGAGTTGTGAATTGCAATTCAAATTCCACAGATACCAGATCTCGTCATCATATTCATAAAACCACGACCAAGCGACTTCCAGCGACGGAGCGCTCTTGAGATTGGTCGTCGTTATAGCACGACCTGTCCTGCGCCTTGCGGATTCGAAGCAACCAACCTCAAACGCTGAATTCGCCAGCAAAGAGCGAATCTGCCACCCGTCGTGCGTGTGATTTATAAAGCACAGAGGAACTCCTCATGATGATGCCCGAGCACGGTCCCACGACAGTCGCTCAGATCATGCTTCCGTGAATACTGATCCGACCATGTTTGAAGCGTGGGAACAAGGTTGACTGAATCAACGCAACAGCCAATTCCTCGACTAGGCTGCAACGGCGCTTCGAGCGTCCTTTTAACTGGCCAGTCTGTCAGGGCTAGTAAATCCAAGCGATAAGCCTCGATCGTGGAACGGAACGAGCCAGCGATCTCCCGCCTGTCCGATGTGTTGCCTATAGACTTCATCGCCATCGTCAAGCACGCGATACACCGAAGCAAAACCGAGCTTCGCACGCTCAACACAACACTCAACATCGTACAATGACCTTTGGCAGTACCATGCGGAGTAGCCATAATGGCCGTAGAAAGAAGTAGCGTCGTTGGCACAGCTTGAGAATTGTTGCGACATCTGCGGGATGTCGCTCGGATGAGTGAGGAAAGGCGCCGAAGAGCAGGAAATGGGCAACATAGATGTGTCAGGAGGCAGAGAATGCAAATTGCCATGAATCTTGAGTTACTGTTCATTTGTACAATCACTCAACTATGTACAAAGAGGGCAATCTGACCAACAGCCTGCTCGAGTTGTAAAGATAGCAGCTCAATGTCACATGGTTGTATGCCTCGTTCGCGACTAATCGCCCGTCTGGCCTGTTGACGGCGACCGTGCAGTGTCACACTTGGCAGCAGGTCTCCAAACGCCCGCTATGGCCCGTACGGGTGACTCCACGGCCGGCCACTTGCTATCACACGGCCAGCTTTCCTCGCATGGGGAGAAGCTGGCGTCTGGTGGCAGCTGTCCGTGTGTGATGCTCCGCACGCGGAACATTACCCATATGGAGAGCGTCCCACATGTCCTGTTTTCTCACGTTCGGAGAGTAGCTGACGGCTGGGACCAGCCCACCACGTGGGACGTGCCACAGTCGATACCAGCTCCACGGACGGGCATTTAGCTACAGACGAGGCACTGCCACTTTGCGATCACAGTCAGCAAAAGTTTCAATCCAACTTCTCATTGGCTCGAAATACATCGGCGACTGTCGCATGCCGGAGCTTTTCTAGTAGCCTGAAGCAGAACTGTGATATGCACCTGATGACAGAATCGTGCGATAGCGAAATGATTGTTCAGTGATACGTTGGGCTGGCACCAGTCAAAGTGAGCGTCGTTAATAACAGTGCACAAGCAGACAAACCACACGAGCATGACACTGACACGAGGCACAACAGTATAGGGCTGGAGTACCAGTTGCACACGCCCCAACCTCAATGTATGGACGCCCATGCTTGGTTGACCTTGTGCGTCTATGCATTGACTTCGCAAGGCCATTCGGCGTGCGGACCGAAGTAGCTACACCGCAGGAGATTGATGTCGGCGGCCATAAGGGAAGCTCGATATGGCCCGCACGTCAAATCCCGTACGGGCTCGATCAACAGGCCCGCGAGGTCATTTCAGTCCAAGCCGCGCGGAGTGTGACGTCCGGCGTTTCGCCAAAGCACAGACTAACGGACTTCGCGCTTGAGCATGAGCCTGAGCGGTTAACCTAGCTTATTCGGATTGACTCGATCGAGCACTGCCGAAAACGTGGATCTATGCGCAAAGATGCAAAATCACGTGATATTTATATAGACACGCGAGAATTCGAATATGTGATTGGAGAAGCACGCGTGGTAGAACACTGAAGTCGGATTCTGATATCTGATCTGGTCAAAAGATACCTCAACCCGGTCGTATGGATGAAGTCTTTTCCCTGATTTGTCAAGACCTGGCGCTTATCGGAGGATGTGCCATCAACTACATGCACAATGAAGAAGAAACGATGACTCTAAGTTTTACTCCCGAGCCCTCTGACCTTCTGTTTCTAATTCGAGTTCTGATTCGTGTATACGCCTGTTCTGCCTAAGTCATGTAGCGACTGCTTTGAGATTGTAAGGGTTTTGGCCCGTCTTTATCATATCCCTTTCCTCCACCTCTAGTTTATCCACCCGCAAGTCATCTGATCTTGGTGAATATCGAGATGCTGGCGTCGGTGCGTCGATTTCTTCGATATGCTCACATTCTCTTGTTGCCACCTTGCGCGCTGTGACAATCGGAGGAGGAGGGAAGAGTTTACTCTTGGCTACCGTTAGCGGAGGTCTGCACTACTGTGGTAGACGAGGTGACCACTAACCTTGGCTTCGTTCAGACCTAGCGTCGAGAGCATCTGGTCATGACTCGTGAAGATCTCAAACTTGCCATTCCTCTCCAGAAACAAGCACATGTTAGCGCCGAACAGCACGTGCATCTTTTCGAGCTTAGTGTACAGGGTCTTCTTTTGTCGCCGATAATTCTCACTTCCCATCTGCTTCGGGCTCTTTGCCGTTGTCTTCCTCACACCTGGAAATGGAAACGCGCGATCGATGGCCATGCTCAACTTCCTGGGGGCAGGTATGCACGAAATGGCTGCCTTTTATTATGGGTTGGTCAAGCCATCTGTTCAGACTCCAGTGACCCAGAATCGGGCACCTCCAAAGTCGGAACGCCTGAACACATTTCTGCTTTCCAAGAACACGGTTTCATGAATTATGTCTTCTGATCTATGTTGCTGTCTCTTAAGTCTGGATACGCTGTCACCAAAGATCTACCGAGCTGCGGTCCTTTCGCTTCACGCACACCTTCCAGCCAAGGTCACTACAGGATGTCGACTCGGCGACTGCATGGGCAGACACCAAGCCCTCGTAGAACTGCCGAGTACTATAGACAAAAACGCGCTAAGTTCGATGTTGCCGAGTTGAATGGCGGAAATTATGCAGATAACTCTCTGGGTCTTCAGAAGATGATAAAAACCCGGTGGGAGATGTGAGGCAGGCTCGATTTTCCCACAGTTCTGGTGCTGACAACGAACAGGTACTGTGCTCAAGTCGAAATTGACGCTAAAAAAGCTCTCGAAGCCTTCACTGAGCAGGATGTATCGTGCTTTCTCGACTGGCTTGTAGAGGAGAGTCGTGGTGGCATCGGCTCAGCTCGAAGTGTGCAGACGTATTGGAACACCTTATGCACAGTCCGCAAGGTAGAGACAGGTCACATTACTATCGACGCTCACATGAAATACCGCATGACGAATGTTAGTGTCCCAACTGGATAAAACGTGGCGTGCTGATTGGATGCAGGCAAGAGAGAAGATCACTAAGGACCACAACCTCCGTACCGAGCCGAAAGTGAAACCCATCATGCGTGCTGAAGACGAGTTCGAGTGCTTAAGAACGCTTTGGTCATCAGATGAACTCAAATTCGACACTGAAGTCCACAGACTGGGCTTAGCACTGCTCATGCAGCTCGCAGGCATAACTGGCAACCGACCGAAAGCACTGCTGCAGTTGCGCTTCAAGGACGTCGCCGTGGCACTGCTCCCTGATCCGCATGGATCGGAATGGCCTCGCTTGATGATTGAATGGAAATTCAGCACCACCAAGACCTACAAAGGAGCCAAAGACGCGTTTGTGTTGTGAATTCCCTCCTCCTGAGCAAGACTGACCCGACAAACAGCAACGAATACCCGATACCCGACATTCCAAACGAACCATGTCTTCTACTGTGTCCGCATGTCACATTTCTTTCGCTTGCCTTCCTCCGTGATGCTTTTGACGTGCCTGGACTAACGCCATCACAAGTCTATGGCTCAAAAGTCCTAGCTTGCAAAGGTCAACAGCTCTTCCCATGGAAATGCGAGATAGAGGACGCTTATATCTTTCGCAAATCCGTTCGATCTGCCTTCGGAGTGGACATGGCCGATGACCACCTCCCATACGAGGCGCTGAACACACGACTGAAGAAAGTAGGCGAGCTGACAGGCTTCTCAATACCAGTCGGTGCGTACTGCTTCCGTAGAGGGAACGGTGAAGCCTTGGACAATAGTAGTGAGTTCTATTGAGTCTAGCTATTGCTGAGCTCGTGGAGAAGCTAATCCGGTGAATGGCCAGGTGAGATCAGCGACGCGCAACGCAATCTCTGCCTTCAGCATGCGCCAAATTCCTCCGTCTTTCAGCGAAATTACCTCTCACGCCATATAACAATAAGCACGCACGATGCGTATCGGAAATTGCCCCAGCAAGTTGAGATTATGCGAGCAGCGACAGGCATGAGCCGGACGATCGACAGGCGTCGCCCGCGGTTTCTAACTCTAGCGCAAGAAGAGGAAGTACAGAATCACGCGAAGGTACAAGAGCTGTTAGTGAAGAAGACAAACTTTAAACGCAGGTTGAAGTCGAATGGCAGGACAATCAAAAGTTACGAAGGAACTCCATCATTCGATGAATACAGCCAACTAAAACGGGCATACGAAAGCGAACTCGAATTACAGAGGAAAATACTGCTCAAAGACGTGCGTCAGAAGTTCGATAGAGAGCAGGCCATAATCGATCTTCAAGCTCAATTCAATGGCGACCAGGTCAAAGAAGAAGACAACGAGGATGATCCACTTCCTATATTGGTCCCAGAACGCCTTGCAGTCCTTGACGCTCTTTTCAAGATCCGGTATCACACTCCAGAGGACGAACGCGCCCGCCGAGTCGCCGCTATCGAGGCTATGATTGCTCTAGGCAAGGTGCAAGATGGTCACCAGTATCCAGTTCGTCGTCGTCGCGCTAAAGCAGCCATGGTCAGACCAGAGCCAGTGACCCAGCAGGCACCTGGGATATGTAAGCCAAGACAATGCTTCTTCTGCGTGGCTAGACAGAACTACCATGAATATCACAGTCGAGGGGATCTGAAGAAACACATTCTACGCTGCCACATCAAGCGACAGAAGGCTTGCGAAGCCATCACGTGTCCACTCGATGGCCAAATTTTGGATGGTGGCTGGCAACACGTGCTGGCGCATGCGCACAATGTGCATGGTACACCGCTGTGCAGGTGATACATCTCGATGCATCATCGGCCTTGAAAGGACGGCACGAACGAATGAAACTGTGGTGGAACAGAGCGCCAACACAAGACAGGAGTCAATTATCTCTCGCTAATCTCCAATGACGAGTCAGAATCAGAATAGCACAGATTACATCACCTGGACGGATTTTGTCGTATATACGACAAAAAGCGTCCACGCTTCTATATCACATGATCAGGTATTCAAGTCGCGCATTCACCTTGTCCGGCATCGATCTACTAAGCCGGACACTATAACTCTCCTATGGAAAAGGCGCGCCAGCCTCGGTCGGGTTCGTGCGCCAGAACGTTGTGGCAAGTCGCATCAGAGACGTACCAAACTGCTAATGTCGGACTACGCTTCGAGTAGATGTGTGATCAGAACAGTTGAATGCCTTGAAAATATTGGCCAGGTAAGTTATGGAAAGAACAGTTGCGGCTCATGGTTTTGATCGCGCTTGCGTACGCCGTTCAGTGAATGTCGAGTCTTGACCCGAATGCTTGATGGACGGTAAGCTGTCATTATTTGGACATAAGTGGGCTCAAGAAAATGAGCACTTGAGGCTTCTGAGCAGTTCTTTTATAGATGCTCACTGAAGGAGCTCATACATATATATATATGAGACATTGCCTGTTGCAAACTCCGTAATGAAACAAAAGTGAAGCAGCTTTGTGCGTCCCGAGTCACAATTCGACATTCCGGTGTATCGCCTCTGCCTCGAACGCCTAAAAGCGCTATCGCAGCCGCGCTTCAAGAACGTCGCTGTAGCATTGCTCCCAGGTAAAGGCAGAGCTCTAGGCGCTAACCAGAACTCGGCGCAAAACACTGAGATGAAATAGTTCGCGGACCCATTAACTTATTACAGAACTTACGCTCATTGTCTACATCCGATGGATTCGCCTGCTTGCTGTGTTGTGTTCTTCAGTTGATAGAGAACTAAGTTAATACGTGGCGTTGGACAATTAACAACTAGTAATGACGTATGACCGTTTCATGCTCGAATTTTGAGCTTCAAACGGACATACGTTATCAACTTTTCCTCCCATCACGCCAAATCTGTTGCATCACGAGCTAACTACATTGAAGCAGCAAAAATACATTGTTTGTAGAGCAATACAGAAACTTCAATATGTCATAGGTCGTTTAACGCTGCTCGAATCTCTCCTTAAGTCGTGGTGGATAACCCGCACTCAATATGAGAAGCGTTAGTTACGCCCTACTGACATGAAAGTGTTCATGACTAATCTTCTAGTCTTGATTTGGTGTTCTCATAGTTAGTTCGTACAGCATGGTCAAGAGGTTCCTTCTCCATCTTTGAGTTCCTCAAGCTCATTTATACACGGCCTTGGAGCACCAGCCAATAGATGCACGGTGCTCGAGTCTTGGCGCTATCCCACATCATTGGCTCCTTAACTCCTGGTCGCCGTGCAATGCGACCAATGATTGCACTAGACGCCTAGATCCTTCCCATTCTGGAGCTGTTGGTGAAACGAAGGGATGATGAGATGTTCTGTAATGTGGATGCAAACAAGTGACGTCCAGCTCTAAAAGAGGCGCTTCAAATCCGCCCTCGCCATGCGTTCCGGCCAAATTGTCTGAAGTGCACAGACGGCATCTGCTTTTGCGACAAGGACTTCGCGAATCGGGAGTTCCACTGATCTTTTTCTCTTGTCCACAGTCGTGGTTTGTATGCTGTTTTCCTGAGGTGTGGCATCTAGCTTGCTATTCTCGAGCCTCGCTAAGATCCGCAAGATATCCGCCTGGGCTCTCAATGTTCCATCGGCTTCGAGCGAAAGCGGCTTGATTTCACGTGGAGGTGACCTTGTTGCTGTATGTACTGAGTGTCCTCCCCGTTTGGCATTTGAAGTGTACTGGCGCGAAGCAAGGAATGCATGGAAGGTCGGCTCTGGTCTCCATTCTGAGGGCATCTTGAGTTCGTTGCTAGTGGACATGGAATACGGCGACTGTTTATTTATAGCATGGAGGCTACAGAAGCCATGAACCCCAACTCGGACCCATGAGAACCAGATCTGTGTTCGTTCCAGCACAGAAATAGCTAATCTCTGCGCTCTGTCATGTCACGGCTACCTTCGATATTTTCTCAATGCTTTCGGCATTGAGCCTCGAAGATCATTATCTTCAGAACAATGCAGCAGCGGTCGATTGTTCTCATTTGTAAGCCATCGGCGACGGTCATGCACGCAAGTGTTTATGAGTCCGTTGTTGGTACGACTGATGATAGCGGTGAAGCTGTGCAAGACGAGGTAAGTAAGGAACTCACTGCTTCAGGGTAACCAGACGGACTGAAGTTTCAGATCGTAGAGGCTGGTCGGTCATTTCTCTCAGCTTTAGCAGTTGCGGCACCCACGAGGCTCAATTCGATTGCGCAACAATTGCTGCCACACCAACTGTTTCTGGACGAACCTGACAATTCTCATGACAATCGTGCATACCGGAACCACAATCTGGATGTCTATCATCCACTTCATTCGCCAATGAGACCGAGACGGCTTCGCAAAAAACGCTGGAGCTCCATTTCTAGACCGAAGCCTGTCTCAACTACCTTATTGCGTTTTCCTGAAGATGGAGCAAATGCTGCAAGGGTGGCATATCAACGGCGAGATACCTCCAGCTTCTTTGAGGACAATTCAAGCATCAGGACTGGCGAAGGAGAACTCGACACAATGCCACATGATGATGTGACTACGAATATGGCCGAGCAACGCACAGCCATACCCTCTCCTTACCTAGGAGACCGAGATGGGCACCCGGAGAGCAGCACTCCTGAATCCCTTTCTGAAGACAGCGATGCCCATGACGAGAGCTCACGGCATAACGATCACGACATCCGAGCTCCAAGCGTCATGGCAGGTGCGCCAACGCACTTCCAGTCCGCACTCCGCCTCCTACAGGCCAAGTATTACGATACAGAGCCACGTCAGCTAGGTCTTGCCGAGATCGTCAGAATAATAAGACTTGGAGACTTCTTTGTTGATGAGCATTGCAGCAAGTCACTATCAATCGTTCAACGTGCGATTGGTAGATATGGTGTCTGGGGCTCCGTCGATATTGGTGATCCTTCACAAGACGCTCCTCTTGCGCGACAACTTCTCACAACTCTGAGATGCGCAAAGCTTCTTGAGAAGCGATCGATATGTGACGTACTGAGGCTGCGCTTTGCTCGCATCTTGCTGTATCGATATTTTGTCCAGCTCTGTGCAGCCTCGAAGGAGAATCCCGTCGAAACGTCAAAAGGGCGAGGTCTCGACAGTCACGTCGTTGACCAGATTTTGACAGTAATCTATGGACCAAAAGACTATAGCTTGAGTAAACGGATGGAACAGAAGCGAAGGAATTCTCTTTTGAAGCATAAAAGACTTGGAAAGCGTTGGGTGATGTTGGCCAAATTTCTCGGGTCAGGCATTCTTCTCGTATGCAGCAAGGACGCTAATAGTCAGATGTATGCATACCATAACTTGATAGATTACGTGGAGCTGATGTGAAACCCAGGAATGATACGACATTCACCGAACCCATGATCCAGGCTTTGATCAACTACATGCATGTCGCCTATCCTCAAGCACTACTAATGAGCAAGCATTTTGATGGCACAGCTGAAGCTATGATCGCAGGTTCACGCATGGTAAGGTGGCCTGAAACGGCGACATTGAATGCACTGATTTCGTACGACCAACGCCAGGAAAGACAGTCGTGCGAGCTGAACAAGACATGGCCATCCATCAGCTTCGCCAGCTTTGCTCCGGCGTCTTTCGCGACTGATGCCGCGCACTCTCTAGACTCAGGTTTATGAGTCATTTGACGGACTTTCAGTCTGCGAAACTGAGTCACAAGATCTAAACGCAGGCGTTAAGTTAGAAGCAGAAAGGGACATGTGATGTCAATGTATTATTCAAAATCGTTCAAAATTCACGTGAGAACCGCAAGGACAATTTCCACGAAGGACAGAAGCAGAGATTGCTCCTTAGGACAGCTCCCACGGGGGACAGTTTCCCACAAAAGAGCTTTTCTGCCGTCCCCTGAGGGAGCTGCCCCTTAAGGGAGCACTCTGCCCCACTGTCCCCTAGGGAGCACTCTCTCCTGTCCCCTCAGGGGGTACCCTCTCCTGCTGTCCCCGGCGGGAGCTGTCCCCTAAGGGAGCACCCTCTCCTGCTGTCCCTTGTGGGAGCTGTCCCCCTGAGGGAGCATACCCCACTGTCCCCTGAGGGAGCACCCTGCTGTCCCCTGTGGGATCTGTCCCCGGCGGGAGCTGTCCCCTAAGCGAGCACCCTCTCCTGCTGTCCCTTGTGGGAGCTGTCCCTCTGAGGGAGCATACCCCACTGTCCCCCTAGGGAGCACTCTTGACTATCCCCTGAGGGAGCACTCTCTCCTGCTGTCCCCTGAGGGAGCACTCTGTCCCCCGAGGGAGCACTCTACTGACGTCACATGTCCTTTTTTGAGCTTGAATATCTGTACATTTGCAGCCGCGATCGCGGCTGCAAACGTACAGATCGTCGCTTCTTTAGTGTTTGCAAAATCAAGGCGTGGCAGCTTACCTCGATCAAGGATGTAACACATCGGCGCAGCAAGAGCTCGGCCCTTCCCTCGGAATAAGAACAGCATGAGAGCATGACCAATGGAGTAATCCTAGGAGGCACGGCCACTCGATGTCACCAGAAGTTCAATTTGAAAGCTCTAAGCAATGAATTTTCTTCGAGCTTGTATTTCGCAGTAAAGGCCTCGATGATCGTGTACTGTATAGTCTGACCAGCGTGTCTTCGACAGCTGCCAATCTGCTGAGAAAGCCACAGCTACCAACTTGCATCAGTCATCCGATCGAGCAGCAATTCGGTTGCTTCCCTCATTCAACCTTGGCTCGTCCACGGATTGAGTGGTCGCTTGTTGCCGGTTCCTGCTGGCCTTCAGTATTTTCGACAGTGGTCAAGTGCTAGCTATCTCACTGACTAGTCTTCGATCTGCATTGACGGGTTGCCCATTCTTACAACGTCCACGAGAGAGCTGATGGGTCTACCTCTGCGCTTGGTTCGAATGCCATCGTGGATGTACTATTATGGTTGCTTTACAGGCCGATTACGTTGCTAGAATATGAGGTATACTCAACGAGCGCTTGCTTGGATGCGGAGGAAGATATAGAGTAAGTTAGATGTCGCTGATCGAGGCTGCAGCGGCAGAGGATGTAAATTGCGTGGAAGGATGCGGAACAGCAGATACACGGCAGAGATACAAGAGAGGATATTTTCTTCAGATCACCTTGACATGAGCGAACAATCGCCGAGAGCGAACAGCAGCTAAAAGCGACTAGTCGCTGCCCCACACATATCTGAGACATTGTCTCCAGACACTCTGCGTGGTCGAAAAGGGAATCGACGCCATTGACGATCTGTACATTCGGCACTCTCGAAGACCAATTCACATAGTTACATGAGGGCTCCGCTGGACAAGAAGTTCGCATGGATGCTTGCTGTGACACTGGACGGTGAACCACATGTGAAACGTGTTTGCAATTCTGTTCCAGAGAGGTTTCGTGCACTCATCATCGGTTTCGAAGCGAGGGAACAAAAGAACACCATTACATTGGAATGATGCGTTGTGCATGAGGAAAACCTCTTCGCCAGAGGCGAACAATCTCTTGGTGAGATTAGTCGCTAGAAAGGGACGATCGCAAGGTGAGAATCATCCCGCAGCGGGAGATCGCTGAGAGCGGAGGATCGCTGTTAAGAGGATTCGCCAAGTGCGAATAATCAGTAATTAGGAGCGAATAATCGCTGAGCGAGAGGGTGCGCTAGGAGTGAAAAATGCGCTAAGCACGGATAGTCGCTGAGAACGGATATTCGTTTGGCGCAGCGGAAAGTGCTGGAAACAGACATCCGCAAGGAGCGGACAATCGCTGGTATCGAATGGGCGCTCAGGGCGGATCGTCGCTGGAAAGGAATAGACCATGGAAGCGGATACATGAAGGCGGATGAGCACAAAATTGATATCCTCAGTCGCAGACGTTCCCCTGACATGCCGCGACTTCTGCCTATTCGACATGGCACGAGGTATGGTTGGACTCAAACCTGGTACATCTGATTCCTCTCTGTCAATTTCATTCGTAGCTTCTAAAGTTTGCGACTTTCGTAACAACGTCCCGGCGCTTATGGAAACGGGTTCTCTGTTATTCTCCACGATATAGAGCCGTGGGAAAACCACAAGGACTCCGGGGTTGTCTCTCGAGTCCGTTTCTAGCAGTCCTTCCTCTCTTTCCGGCAGGCAGAACGATCGCCACGTAACACCCGGAGAGGGACCATACCGGAAGCTTGGCTCGAAATACCTTCGATCCCATGCAATGGCTTTCCATAGGTCGTGAGCTCCTTGTATCATATGTTCAAGATCCTCTTCGAACCGATCATATTTCTCATCTGAGAGCAATCCTCCAACATGCTGAAGCATGTCATGTATGATTTGACCGATCCTATCGTCCACAGTGCGTTCCTGCTCTGTGACCAGGCTTGTTGCAAACAGCGCTCGACAGAAAGACTCCCTGTCACTACTCTCAATAGCTAGACGGAGGAAGACATGCCGAGTTTCCGAGCCTCCTTCGAACAGGAAATTAGGATTATATATATGCTCGTCAATCAACCTTGCTAAGATGGCGAGGATGACCGCAACTCGCATTTCTTTGGCTGGTGCAGAATTTGAACGTGGTAGCGGTACCGCATGTTGGAGTGACTTAGGGCGAAGTAGCCATTCCCAGATCCTTACATCCTGATCGAAGGCCTCATGTTAAATCTTTGCGTGCAGCTCGCGAGCAGGAAACGAACTCACCTTGAGTCTATTATCCGGGAGATCATCGATAAAGTAGGCAACCACTAGTCGTGTCGCATTGAACCAAAAGCTATTGAAGTCACGCACACTTGCACTTATGTTAGCCTTGTGCTGAGCCATTTTGGAGAGTATGCTCACACTGTCTCCACTTCCATGTTTGAGAGTCTCGATGTGAATTCTTCAAATGTGGCAAGTCTGCTTCTCAGTTGACCAGCGTCTTCCGCCAAAGAGCTATATTGTGCTTGCAAGCGCTGCAGTTCAGAGCGCACTGCCTCAGCAGCATGATTTGCTGTTGATTCAGCTTCTTTGAGCGCTGCGATTTCTGACTTCTGGTCCTTCATGTGAGATTCAAGCTCCTTGACTTTTTTGATCGCTTTCTTGATAGTCTCCCTTTGAGTCGAAGAAGATTTTTGTAATTTACTGGCCTCTTGGCGGGGGAGAGAATTCTCGTCTTTCAGCTGTTCTGTAGTCTGTGTAAGCTGTTCAATCTTGCCCTGATTCGCCTTCCTCTCCTCTACAAGATCGCTGACAACAACCTTGTGGGCAGTCAAAGCATTGCTCAGTTTGTCGGCGGCGTCAAGATGTTCGCTAACGAAGTCGAAGTCTCCATGGGAAACGAAGGTCCTTGCAGCCTTAAGAAAATCATTAAAGATCTGCGGAGAAGGCCGAAGAAGCTTGCCCACGCCTGAGTCTGGCGAGTTTTGGGTAGACATGTCCTTCATGAAGTAGAAACTTCACTTTAACTTCGCAGATATAAACATGGAGTTGTTTCTCTTCATATACGCAAAGGCGCCGCATCAATGTTGCTGCAACTGTTCCTTGACCGGTTCACTTCCAGACGTAGAATGTTGTGCATCAAGCATGGCCGATTGTTCTTGGCCCACACTATCTCGGATACGTGGCGCGAACGGATTAGTGGCAGGACAGATGACAATGGCTCGCCCCGCAAATCGAAACGAGTCGTTTAGATCTTACCACTGCAGCCTGATGCCAGTGATTGTTCGCAGACCAAGGGTCCGCCAATCGGGTCTCAGCGCGCTTCCGCATACGCCTCTGTACATATGTAGGATTCTGCTTCAAACCCGCCCCGAAGACAAACAAGTGAATTGAAACGACTGAGTCCTGTCTGCTCTTGATTTGAAGGCTATCACTATTGATTATTGGTGAAGTTGAGCAGCCACAGAAGTCCATCGAACTACTCACATGGCGTGTCTTGTAGCTGCACTATCCCATCTCGCAAAGCATCCTCCCAATTAGTGATGGACAATGAATTCCGAGAGCCCAGACGACTTCAAACAGGGCTCCTGCCTTCCAGTTGTTGATCACCGTTCTCGTTTCTTGTATCCTTGCAGTAGCCCCATCGCTCCAAGGCTTCCTTCTGCGTCTTCCATATTGGAACTCCAAGTTCAATGTACTGCGACCCGAATTGAGCGAGGAGCATATTTACAGCAGCTCCTGTGGTTCCAGAATTCGGTTGCACTTCGCCTTCGAAGGTAGCAGCAAGCCAGAATTTTGTCCACCTAACTATTGCGTCTCTTGCTTCCTGGCTTGCAGGCTGTACGTTTTTTGCTATCATGTAAAACGAAGACCGTTTTGCATGTTGCTTTCCTGATTTGAAGAGCTGAACTTCGGAAAACTTGTGGAAAGTATTCAACAGCGCTAGTGGGTTCCAGTGCTCCAATTTATGGAGCAGCACAATCATATTGCCACCTGGTCTGATGCGTTTGAGGCCCAGAATGAGTTGACTCATAAGAAGTCTAGTTGGTTCTGCTGTCTCTCGGTACTGGTGGCGTTCATGTGTCCGAAGGACTTGGCCGTCGCAAAGGATAAGATCGAATCGCTCATGAAGATATGGCCGCCAATATAAGAAGCCGTTACGATCTGGGTGGCCCGAAGGAATTTGGATCGCGTCGATTGTCGGTGTTGACATCATCTCCGAGTACAGCAAGGTTATGTCAAGGAACTTTACGGTAACTCGCGGATCTCGAAGATTGAGAAGCAGCTGGTGTCCCCCACTTGCCAGAGGTAAGCTTATGCCAAATGCTTTTGCTCGTGGATATGAGTCGAGCAGATATTTCGAAAATCCTCCAGGTGCCATGCAAAGGTCGAGAAATTGGCATCCTGCATCTTCTGCCGTTTCCAGCACCGTGAAGACCCCAGTGGTAGTATTCAATTGAATTCCAAGATCCTGCATCATATAGAAAAACGCCCGTTTCGTCTTCTGGTCCGCTTGGTCTGCATTTCTACGCTGCATGTCGAAGTAGATGTCTCCAGCTGTGTTCTCCCAGCCCTGAGCTACGTTAGTCTTTTTCCTTGTTGAACCCAGTAGCAGAGGTGTCCTAAGTTACTTACCTTTTCCTTTAGTATAGAGAGTTGCTCAAATGTGGGGCAATTTTGCACAAGGAAGGCCTTCACCATTGCGTTCAGCGATTCGTGCTGATTCCCCGTATTGTCATCTACCGTCTCCATATTGGGTTCCTCTTCTTGTGTGACTGAGTCTGCCGATTGTCGTTGTAGTAGACTCATGATGAGGATGCCAGCTTTTACAGCTGCCTTGTCCAGTGCAACTGTGCGTACGCCACCTCGGAGATGCAATGGACGTTTGTGTAACCACACTTTGATAGGCAACTTGACCAGTGGAGGTGCGACACGTAGTCCAACTCCAAACCTCTCAATATGTTCCACGGTCCACGTACGCTGGATCTCCGTTCTGCAAGAAGTGTGCTGCAATAGTCCGTCAATCACATCTTACTCTGTGCATATTCACCGGTAAATATTCTGCCCGCGTGGACAGTCGAGAGACGGCCAGCAACAGGTAAGCAATAGCTTATTGTTCACCAGAACTCAGGTTCAATCACACGGCTGTCCCAGTTCAACGCGCTCCTGTCAAACAATACAGGGGCACAAAACCTGTGGCAAGGGTTGGTTGGCCAGAAGTTGGACCAGAAACCTTGTGCATAGCACTCGCAGTATTACACAGCAGTTGCGGTGAGTTGATCACGCTCGTAATGATTAGGCAGGTTGATTTAACGAAGTTTGCTTCCACCAAGCCATTCTGAAGATCCGTCACTTTACACATTCAACCTCTTTTTGCTGAACACGATGCCCAATAGTACGCAACTCATCTGCTATCAATTCCTAGACTCAGGGTGTTGCCGATATGGTCAGGGCTGTAGGTTCTCGCATGTCAAGCCGGCTTCCAAGGATGGACATTCCGTGCGAGCACTGGTTCGTCTCCCTAGTGTCCAGCTACCACCTCATTGTCATCTTGTCCACTTAACGAAAGCAGCTACGAGCCTCTCGCCGGCGAAAAAAGTCAAGACAGGACTTAGACGCGATCTCTGCATTTTTCTCGCATTATCCAGAGTTCCCATATGACGAAGAACGTGGTGTAGCGGAGGAGTTCTATCGCATGTGCGATTTCTTCGACTGGGATCGAGAAAGCGATGAACGCAAGGGAGCCCGGCAAGCATTCAGAGATGCCATAGTAATCCGCTTCAATGGACTATATGGGACTGATGTGCACGCTTTCGAGAATTGGCATAAGCTCTATGTGACCGTCCACATTGAGCCATTGCCCCCAACCATTTCGGAATGTAAAAAGGTATGTATACGAGAATATCCTGCTAAGTGCGCTCAACTTATAGCTTGAAGGAGATTAAGAATGTGCATGTGAACCTTATTGATTTGGTGGATACTTCTGGACGAGATGTAGAGATATTTCCATCCTTGGAAGATTTGAGTGAATACACAATTGAGACGGGGAAATTCTTTCCAAAGGAGTCGGCGTATGCAGGTGGTGTTTTGAAGTTTCTACTTCGTGAAATCTTGTAGTAATTATTAGAGAATGAAGATGGGCTGACGAGTTTGCATCGAACCAAAATTGATCCATGCTACTCGTGTCACAACCAAATCTCCATGTCCGGAACTTTCAGTGCTAACCACAGTACAGCACTGTCTAGCAAGCTATTGGTGTACAGTGCACTTTGTCGGCGTGGCGCAAGACGTCATGTCCGTCTCGAAGCACTACCCCATCAAGTGGACAGATTATACATCCTCCTTGCATGCGACGCGCATGAAAACGTATCAGGTGCTTTTTTAGGTCTCCTTTGCTGTGAAACTCCTTGACTCTCCGGTGTGCTGACGCTTTGGCATTCCCAAGGCAGAGGAAGCATTGTGTTTGTTTGCATGTCTTCGTGAGCGGCGTAGATCTTGTCATACTCTGTCTTCCGGCTTCAACGGGGCGGACTGGAAACTGGTGCCCATCTTGGAGCTGTCCAAGCGTGATCATCGCTTCAATCGCTGCGATGCGGCGCGATCGATCTTTGTCTGCCGCTGGCGGCGTGATCGTAAGGAGCGCATCTAGTACTTGCAACCGCTCGCTGCTCAGTGACGAAGGCTCGGTAGCATCGTCGTCGTTATCCTGCAAATCTAATCCATGGATTTGATGCAGGATATCCACCACCGGCTGCTCTTCACGGAATTTTCTCTTCACCTCACTGAGAAGCGCCTTCTTCTGAAACTCGAATTCGCTGATGTACGCGCGCTTGATCTTACAATACTGTTCGAACAGCCTTGTTCCCCTGTGCCCTTTGATTGTGCCGCCGCGAGACTTGATTCGTTGTTTGTAGCATTCTCTGAGCCGGAGCAGTGCCTGTACTTTGGGATGACGCCGGGCTTGGTCTACCTGCGTGGGGGAAAGGAAGCGTGGTCTGCGTTTGTCGATCGTCCGGCTCATGCCAGTTGCCGCCCGTATGAGCTCCGTTTGTTGTGGCAGATTACGGAACGCGTCATGGGTGCTTATGGTGATGTGGCGTGAGAGGTAGTTGCGCTGAAACACGGTAGAATTCGGGGCGTGCCCCATGCATAGGTTGCGCTGGGCTTCGCTGATGCCAGCTTGGCCTTTGCGTTAGCATTGCTCACGTGAGTAAGGAACCAGGCAGATCTCAAGACATACTAGTATTGTTGAGAGCCTCGCCATGGCCCCTTCGGAAACAATAAGCACCCACTGGAAATGCGAAGTTTGTGAGCTCGCCGACTCTACGCAGTTGCGTACGAAGGAAATCATATGGCAAGTGCTCATCCGACAGCTCTACGCCCAATGGTGTCCGCAGTAGCTTACGAAACACATAGACGTCTTTCATGCTTTCTTTCCATGGGATAAGCAGCTGTCCAGAGCCCGGTGGTACCTTAAGAGAGTATAGCGTCGCCGGAGTCAAGTCCGTCACTGCAAACGCGCTGGAGAGGAACGCCAGCGATAAGAAAGTCGTGTGGGGACAGAGGAGGAGACAGGGCTCGTTGAGGATATCTGGGATGGGAATTTCATTGCTATATATAATGGTTAGCACGGAACTAGACGATGACCATAAGCAAGTCATCACATACGTATCCTTTGCGCCAAGGTAGCCCTTCGTGTTCTCAAACTTCCAGTCAATCACTACCCGAGGCCATTCAGATCCTTGGGGATCTGGAAGCAGAGCGACTGATATGTCTCGAAAGCGAAGTTGCAGCAATGCCTTGGGCCGGTTCCCAGTACCACCGGCCAGCTTCATCAATAGTGCCACCGCGATCCTATGCACTTCAAGCTCGAACACCATGTCTTTGGAGCCCCACAGAGTCTTTAGACACTCAAACTCGTCTTCGACCCGCATGATCGGTTTCTCTTTGGCTGCCGTCCGCAAGCGGAACTCTTCCACAAATTTCTGCTTTGCCTGGTACCGTGTTAGTACATGGTCTTGTTCGTGCCATTCGGTCGTTGACGTACATTCTTCATCTGATGTTTCGTGACCGGATCGATATCGATCAGGCCAGTCTCCTGCCTGCGTACCATACAAAGCACGTTCCAGTATGTCTGCACGCTGCGAGAGCAGTCGATACTGCCATTGCTCTCTCGTATGAGCCAGCGGAAGAAGCATACAAGATCCCTGATGTTGAACTCATGAAGGGCTTGCTCGTGGTCGGCGTTTATCGTGGTGAAGTACCTAATGCACGTATCAATGACCACAGGTCTGCGAGCAATCGTCCATGAAGCTCACACTTTCCACTGCTGCTGTATCATCTTGGTGAGGTAAGTGCACGAGTCTCCGTACTGGCGTTTCACAACCTCTTTCACGTTGAAGTCGTTCCGTTCCTTGACGTAGTCGGTGGACGGGCGCTGAGCCAATAGTGTTCTCCTGCGAGGAGCCATGATCGTCCAAAAGGGCAGAGAAAGGATCAGATGAAGGAAAACAGGTTCTATTTGAGAAAGAAAGCAATGCTCTTAGCAAAGCGGATGGAGAGACTTATCATTGGCACGGCTTCATTTGAAGAATGCGACAAACGCATTCCATTTGCGCCTCGATCAGGGGCAGTGCGCTGCGCCCTAAATGGCGAGACATGCAATAGAGCGTCATGATCAGCCAAGCCGGCGGTGAAATACGGCTAGGAGGTGATGTGGAAGTGAAGTTGTAGGATGAAGTGGACAGAGTGTCGACCGTGAGATGTTTTGGTGGGGTGGAGCGGTCAGTGCGCATTAGCGAGGGAATTTGTATGGGCAAAAAGGCCGCAGAAAATGACGGTCATGACCGCCGAAAGCAGCGGGCATTTCGCCACCTCACCGTTATATCTTATAAAGCGTATAAGACCTTTCGGACGTATTTAACATACTACTTAATCGTCTAGAAGTATATTAAAATATCGTTAATATAGACGTATACGAACTTATTAATATATTCCCGTAATATATTATTAATATAAGCCTAGAACGTTACGGGTGTATTAGTTAGCCCGAATAGTATTACTAAGTACTTATAATATCCCTTATATATATAGAATACTATCTTCTATTCATCGCCCTCCTTAATCCTAATTTAATAGAATACTAATAGGATATCGAATTTCGTAAACTATTTAGCTCCTTAGAGTCGGTCTCTTAACTTTAAGATTAAGGGTAATATATAAGTATTCTTAATAGTAATCTCGTTTAAGTACCTAAAGTTAACGTATAATTATAGTCCGCTGTCTAGCTTCGGTATATAGAATACCGGATATCTTACGGAAGATTTAGATTCCCTAATAAATCCTTTAGATAAAAAGTTGTTAACGTATTCGTTTAAAGTATCACGTTAAGCCTTTATTAGAGGGTAAATTTTAAACTTCTTTAGCTAAGTTCTTAGCTTTAATATAATCTCGTAATCCTAGTCGCGGTATAGTAGTAAGGCTTCTTTAGGTACCTCTTCGGTAAATAGTTTACTAAATTCCTAATACTCCTCCGGAATTTCGAACGCTAGCCTAAATAGGATAGAATATTCCTCTATCATCATATGATGAAGATGCAAACTTAGCCTTATCCGCTAAGGGTTTAAGTTCTCCTATTCTTTAAGACGCCTCTTAGTCTAAATAGAATATAGATTCTTCGGTAAGGTTACGGTTAGGTTTTTCTAGTCTATATACGGATTATATCGTTAGAGCTATAGTAAGCCTAGGATAATATATATTTTACCTAGATTAGTAATATTAAACCTAATCGTCTCTTTCTAACCTAGCGCTTCTATATCGACTTTTATCTCGTAGTTAACTATTCTTAAATTATAGTCGGCGAGATTTCCGTTAGCAAGTATAAGGAGATAAGAGACTTTCTTCTTAAATAGAGGTAGGCCCTATTCTTCCGCGTACGTAGCGCTTATAAAATCTCGTCTAGCTCTATTATTAATTATAGCTATAGTAGCGATCCTATTAATCGTTACTAGTACTATAATCTTTCTAGGCCTAAAAGCGTTTAGAGAAATAGGCGGCGTTCTATAACTCTATAAGTATCTTACGTCTATAGGTCGTCGCCGTTTTCTAACTAGGCTCTATAAATAATCTTAATATTAGAAGAGTTACTATCCTCTTTATCGGTCTCTAATTCGGACTCTTACTCTTTCGCGAATACTTTAATATATAGGCTAAGCTACTCCTTTCGTTCGTCTTTCTTAGGGTTATATCTAAGTTTAAAAAAGATATTAAATCGGTCGTGAGGTATCTATATATCTAGCTTATAGTTAAAGTCTAGGTTAACTTCGAGTATTAGGTCCGTGATCGTAGTTTATAGTACGCGGATATAATCGTCCTTACGGTCTACTTCGTCCTTAGATCCTATATCTAGGGTAAAGTTCCTTCTTATATTCTAGAGTATAGATAAGGTTAGTACTAGCGTAGGGACCCGCCTATACTATATATATATATCCTTATTATATTCGTCGCTAGTAAGGTCCCGATAGTAGTATCCTTAGCTATCTATCGCGGGTTTCGATTACTACTAGATATAGTTTAGTAGTCTAGTCTAAACGTTTAGACTTACGCGTACCTATCGTATAGTAAGGGTTTTTAGTATATCGTTGTTAGGCTATAGTCTATTAATAATATCTTATATAGCGTCTTTCCTAGAGGTATCGTCTATCTTATATAGAGTAAGGTCTATAGGTATTACCGCGCTATAGCGTCTATTAGTAGGAATCTTATCGTAGGTTATAGCCTAGGCTAAAGGATTAACTTCCTTAGCGGGCTTCTTCTACTAATAGAATACGTCTACGGTATAATAATAGTAAACTCTATCCTTTTAATAATACTACGCGCACGTAGTGCCCCTATATAGGTTTATTAGGATATATCGGTAGTAGAAATAGTATACGTTATTATATACGTCCTCGATCTCTAGAACCCTCCTAAGCTAGGTATTCGAGATTTAACGTTCTCGTCCTCTAAAGTTTTAATCTAGTTATCTAGGGTCCTCGTAGTAGGAATACTCCTATATATTTTTCTTATAATAGGCGTTAGTATATTCGGATATCGGAATTAGGTAATATAATTAGTATATACTATCCCTTCGAATTCCGGGAATCTCTATAGCCCTATAAATAGCTAGTAGATTACGTAGCCTATTCTAGTTTAGACCGAACTTCTAGGTTTTACCGTCCTTATTAATAACGCTTATTATCGTAAGGTAGGCTATAGGGGTATTAATAACCTTAAGCTTTCGAAGGTATAAGCGTTAGGTATCCTTACCCTGTTCCTGTTTCGGCTATTAATACTTATTAGCGAAGTATCCTTCCTTACTATAATTATAGTATTTTCCTTTCTAAGTAGAGGCCTTTCTACCCTTTTACTACTTAGGTTTACGCTAAAGCGTATCTAGCTCTATAGGTTTTAGTCTATAGTAGTCCGGACTATTCCTTAACTTCTTATAGTTTAGTTTATTAAAGTTCCTACGCGGAGCCTAACCCTTCCGCTTAAGATATATCTAATAGATAAGGTCGTCCTCTTTAATAGCTATTCTAATAAGGTCGTTAAGGTTAGTCGGCGGCGTCTTCTTCCTTAGGACCGTAATACGTACTTCCGGTTTTAGCCCGGTATAGAACTAGGATATAAGAGACTTATCGTTCTATCCTAATCCTATTATAAGGCGCTAGAAGTTTACCGTATAGTCCTTAATAGCCGTATTCTACTTAAGCCTATATAGCTCGCGTTTAGTAGTACGTTTTTTATTACTTCCTCTAAAATATAGGTTAAGTTCTACTACGAATTTATCTGTTAAGGAAAATATCTTCTTAGTCGTACTATCGGTAGTGCCTAGAAGGTATTTCTTAAGGCGTTCTTCGAACGTGGCGTAAGCGACGCCGCGTATATAGCTAATTATAAATATAACTCGCTTAGACTTATCTTCGAACTTCTCCTAATTTAGGAAGAAATAAAGAAGATATTAAGTTAGAAATATATCTAGGTCGTCCCTAGGGCCCCTAAATATATTAGGTATATTCCCTTTACTACTTAATAAAGTTAGTTAAGCCGGTATCGTAGGTAATAATCGCGCTAGTTATTTCTCCTAGTTTCTTACCTTATTCGGTAATAGTTCGTTAAATAATATACTCCTTATTTTATTACTAAGTTCGTCTTTATTAGGAGTAAGGATCCGTTCCTTAGATAAAGCTTCTAGTAGAGGCCTAGATAGTAGTAGCGGTGCGTAAGAGGCGGAGTATAGTATAGTTAATTAAGATACTTCGCGCTTCTTTTTATCGTAGCCGTACCTCGAGCTTAAACTAATAGAGCTTCGTTCGTCGTTATCCCGCTTTTATAATAATCTACTAAATATAGGGTAATAAGGGTCTAGTTACTAATTCTAAAGAAAGGTAGTTTAACTTTATTATAAATTAGGGCTTAATATGCCTAATTCCTAGACTTATACCCCGAGGGGCTCGGAGGATAGTAACTAATAAAGTATTAAAAAGACTTTCTCGATATTCTAAGATCGTAATAGATATAATAGTCTAATCATAACTTTATAGTAATAATATTAAGAACTAACTTATAACGACTATATAAGGATAGTAGTTAAACTACGAAGAGTTTATATACAAGGAATCCTAACTATATATATAATAGTTAGTCTTATTTATCTTATAGTCCTACTCGTAAGACCTATAAGACCGTAAGACTAGTCTTATCTTTTAGCCTTACGCTAAGCATGAGACTATATTACGTAACTAGCGTTGCCCGTAATATAGGCTATATATCGTGATACATGTTACCGCTGTAACACCTATCTAACTCTAGCTAGACGATCGTAAGTAGGCTACGGTAATTAAAGGAGTTAATATAACTAGCTAGTATCTACTACTAATAGTAATCCTTAAGGGTAAAGTCTACCTATTAACCTAGTACGAGCACTGCTAGATCCTTCTAGATTAAGTAATTATAGTTAGTCTAAATAGGTAGATAAGCGATTAACTTAGTTTAACTTAATTAAAGGAGGTATTTAAGCTAGTAACTAGTATAAAGACGATTAGATCGTACCGTCTACTTATCCTTAATAGCTATAGTAGCCACGCGATACC
>AZYM01000154.1:0-14958 GCA_000611715.1 Scolecobasidium constrictum UM 578
GCTTTATTAAGAGACGATTAAAGAGCCCCCCTTTACTAATAGATACGGCGTTAAACTAGTTAGTTAAAGGATACGAGATAGCGATATACAGTATAGTTCTACTAGCTATAGAGAATAAGAAGTTACGGGTTATAAATAAGCGATAGAAGCGTAAACGGCAGCTCAAACGACGTTATATTAGTAAGGAAAGTACTCTATCTAGTATAAATACCGCTTAGTTAATTCTTAGTCCCTAAATACCTACGGATATTTAGGATAATTATACTATAGAGGAGGCACCTCTAATACCAGATCTACTAATTATAGAGCTAATACCTACGATAACTTACTATATTTATCGTAGATCTGATTATCTTATAATAAATTATCAAAAGTATAAGTAGTTAATTAATTAATTAATTAGTTATTAAGTTATCTAGGTTTAAGTAACGTGATCTTAGTAGAGGTAGCCCGTAAGGTGGTGTGGCCCGTGGGATGGTGGATTACGTTAATCGAGAACGTCGTGATCTAGGCATATGAAAACCGTGATTTTCACGTGATCAGCAGTTGAGCATCCAATACTATGATAATCGTACTTGTACCGACAGCAAACATGCTCTTATTCGAGACGCATCAGAACTTGAGCTTCATCGCGGGCTAACAATCTAAACTGGGAAGTTCAAGTTGCTCATGGCCACAATCGTCACCTGATACGGCGACAATCCGAACGGGCACGGGCCGCATCTCGAAAAAGTTCCAATGCGGAAGTGCTCGAAGTTTCTGGACTCAATCGCGCGCATTCACATTCGCATCCGCATCTGCAATTCTGCTGCATCCAAATCATGTTCCATTTTGATACCCAATGATAGATCTTTTATTTCTTCCATAACCAAATACCAAGCGACAATGAGTGTAGCGGCATCGAGTATACCGCTGCGGGCGGCATTGCCCCTTCGAGCGGTGACGGCATCGCGAACATGCCAATTCCAACCCGATAACATACCATCAAACGACCGTTTAACATCACGACGAACATACTCCTCACAGCCACGATGGACTGGCCACGAGCGGACACGGCGACGCCCACAATCCTGCCACCACCTCCCACAACGCCGCGCCTTCCACGCAACCGCCCGCTCCCTCGCACCATCAGACCCCTACAAAGTCCTCGGCGTCGCCAAAGACGCCTCCGCCTCCGACATCAAGAAAGCCTACTATGGCCTTGCCAAAAAATTCCACCCAGACACGAACAAAGACCCCGGCGCAAAGGACAAGTTCGCCGAGGCCCAGTCCGCGTACGAGATGCTGAGTGACCCGGAGAAGAAGAAGGCGTTCGATACGTATGGCTCTTCGGCGTTTGATCCGAACGGCGGGTTCAATCCTGGGGCGGGGCCTGGTGGCGGTGGGAACCCGTTTGGACCTGGGGGACCGTTTGGGGGGTTTGGCGGTGCGGGAGCTGGTGGGTTTGGGGGTGGAGGCGGATTTAATTTTGATGATCTGTTTGGGGCGTTTACGGGGGGTGCGAGACGGGGACCGAGGGGCACGAGATCGAGGGGGTTTGAGGAGTACGTGGCTGTGGGGGATAATATTGATGTGCAGGCGAATATCTCCTTCATGGACGCTGCGAAGGGAACAACAAAGGAGATTTTCATCACGCCCCTAGCGCAGTGTGGGACGTGTAAGGGCTCAGGATTAAAGAAAGGCGTCAAGAAGGATACATGCAAAGTCTGCCACGGCACGGGACAACAGACCATAGCCCTGCAAGGCTTCCAGATGGCAACGACGTGTTCTGCATGCGGCGGCGCGGGAACCTCCGTCCCAGCTGGCAGCGAATGCGGCACCTGCCACGGCGACGGCGCAGTCCGCCAACGCCGCTCCGTCACCGTTGATATCCCCGGCGGCGTGGAGGACGGCATGCGCCTCCGCGTTGCACAGGAAGGCGATTACCCCATGACCGGCCGCGCTGAAGGCGCGTCCACCCTCAAAGGCCAAAAGGGCGATCTGTACGTGCACATCCGCGTCGCAGCAGACCCCAAATTCGCCCGCTCAGGCGCAGACATCCTCTATACAGCCACGATACCACTCACAACGGCAGTACTGGGCGGCGAAATCCAAGTTCCCACCTTAGACGGCGACGTCAAGATACGAGTCCCCACGGGGACAGGCACAGGCGAGAAAATCACGCTCAACGGCATGGGCATGACGCGCATCGGGCACAGACGGGGCGCAAAGGGCGATCTGAAAGTCGAGTTCAAGGTTGGGATGCCGAAGTATTTGAGTGCGAATGAGAGGACGATTGTGGAGATGTTGGCGGAGGAGATGGGGGATAAGACGGCGAAGCGGACGATGAATTTTGGGGCGAATGCGGAAGCCAGTAAGGACCTCAAGGACACAGTCGAGAAGGAGAAGCATAAGAATGAGGGATTTTTGAAGAATGCGTGGCATACTATTACGGGGCAGCATGATCATCTCAACAAAGAAGCGGAGAACAAGGAAGCGGAGAGCGAAAAGAAAGAGGATGAGGAGCCCAAGAAGGCGTCTGGATCTGGGTGAGCTTGCGACGTAGGAGCAGCGGCTCAGAGCAGATCTGGAGATGTGTATCATGGAACCTGTACAAAAGACTGGTCGGCTGGTTGGCGGGGATAGAATCTTTGTAGCATCATCATCATGTTGAAGGCGTTTTGCTTGCCATGGAATACATGGATTTTGTACTGGGTGGGATGAGTTAGATATTGCAGAATAAGTGTTGGAATATATCCTCTCTTCTCAGCCTGCCGGCGTGCCGTTGCTGGAACTGGCGCTTGGATCTCGGATGTTGCAGATCTGCGTTTGAATGTATCCTGTTCTCAGGCCGTTGGCGTGCCACTACTGGAAGAAGCGCTTTGATCCCGCTTGGGTCGTTTTCGAAGGTGGCAGCCAGGTTAGAACCTTGGAGGCATCTCTTTTCTAAATGCAGCAGCGTCGTCGATTGAGTCATTGCTCGGATACGAACTGTACTTCGTCGGAGTCAGAAGTGAAGTTGGGATCTTGAGAGAACTGCTGGGGTGCGCTGGTGATGCTGGGCTTCTTCGCCCCCGCTGACCTGAGCAACTTCTTCATCTCCCCTCAGCGTCGCTTCACTTGGTTGTCAAAGACTCAATCTGCGCGCTTGGTCGCACAAGGTCACTTCACTATGTTCTTACCTCACCGTTGCTTTGTCGTTTCGACTCCTCAGTTCTACAACCTCAATTCCTTGTTCATACATTTGCTCGCATCATGTCTTTCGACGATTTGGATGCGCTTCAACCCGGTCCATTTCGAGCACGCCGACTCATACCCGAGCCGATTCATGCCCTCGCAGTCGAGCAGCTGTCACATCTTATGACAGGCCAGCGTGTCTATCGCCGAGCTTTGCATCCGTCTCAAGACACGGCAATCTATCCTGACAATTGTTCAAGATGCCGCGGGTACGGAGGGGTCCTCGAGCGCCGAATCTCGCATGTCTGCCAGAACGGCGACGTGTCTATTATCTGGCGAGCCGTCAATTGTCAAGCGTGTAGACGGTTCTGGCCGAAGGGACTGCGTCGACTGTTCCCTGGATGTCAATGGACGGAGCTCATTAACCTAGACTTGCCGCTGCAACAAGCGAGTCCACCAGGCACTCAGACACCAAGCACCAGTCAATTGCCAGTCATATCGCCACCAGCCGTTCCACAGAAATCATGCGATATCTGTGGAGATCAGAAGAATGTGATGGACTTTCCCTTGCTCGTCACTCTGACATGTGCGCACGACCAAGATATCTGCTACACATGCGTACAGGAGTGGATCAAGACGCAGCTTGATCAGGGCCAGTGCCTTATCACCTGTCCTGCCGCAGATTGCACGCAAGTTCTCCAGCCTGAAGACGTCCAGCGTCAGACTCACCAAGACATGTACCATCGGTGAGTTCATCCGAACCTAGCCATGACTGACCGACGCTAACCCACGCAAAGCTATCTCGAGCTCGGTCTCAAACAGAGTCTGGCAAGCGATCAGACGTTTAGGTATTGCGGCAATCCGCAATGCAACTCCGGCCAGTACGTCACAGAGCGCGATGAGAGATTCACGTGCCATGCTTGTCACCCCTCGTTCTGTCTGGCGCACGATCCGATGGCCAATCACAGTGGAGAGACTTGCGCTGAGTATTCGAGGCGAATGGAGGAGATGAAGCGGAAGCGAGAGGCCGACGAGCGCGACAATGCAGCCTCACAGGCCGAGGTCAAGCGAATTGCCATGGAATGTCCCACGTGCACAATCCCGATCCAGAAAAGCGCCGGCTGTGACCACATGACTTGTAAGTATTCCTGACTTCTGGGAAGACCACAGGTGCTGACACTAGACTTTCCGCAGGCAAATGCTGCCGATACGAGTTCTGCTACCTCTGCGGCGTGAATTACAATAGCATCCGCCGCCACGGCAACACAGAGCATCGAGCAGACTGTCGCTACCACTCCACGAACTTGGATCCGGAGAGGGATTACATTCGGCCAACAGGTCGTAGATAGAGAGAAGCGTGAGGGATGATGATGCTGAAGACCGGTTGCGGTGTGGTTTGATACATGTTGAAGATGGGATCAGAGAAGATGTGGTGTCAAACCGCGCAATTATGTCGGGACGGAAGAGTCCTAGGATCCCGTTTAGCTCACACATGTTTTGAGCGTGTTCAATCGAAAGTTTCGTGTGCTCTAAGACTTAACAATATGCCGTGATTGTCTTCCTTCCTCTCCTTCGCGTAGTAAATTTCCAACTGAGCACTTGTTGCATCCGAAAAAGTATGCAGATTGACAGCGCCATCCCGCAAACTTCAGCCCCATCCCGCAAACTTCAGCCCCATGGCCCAGTGGTCTCACAGACCACGACTGCGTCCACGGAAGACCAATGACCCCGGCGCCACTGTTGTATTAGCGGCTCATGAGTGAGTACTGACCTACTCAGAAAATCTGGGTCTACGTTTAAGTATCTCATGAGGGATGGACGAGGTTTCTTGGGGGCGTGAGTCTTCTTTTTGTGGCCCTTTATGTTGGACCGATTAGAGGTAAGGACCGTTGGTCGAGCCGACGAGGTCGATTTTTTATCTTATCTTCCTTTTGCTGTATCCTCTGGTTGTCTCCTGAGAAGACCTTGATACTGCTACTGCTTTCCCCATAATTTTGTCACGGTCTACGGTCCTCTCAAGCAGCTCCACCGGTAGTTGCAATTGCTGCAACTGCATTGCTCGTGTGAAAGCTCAGGGTGTTCATAGGAACCTGTGGTTGGCATGCCGCCGTCTAGGAGTTGTCAATCCAATCGCGGCGAGAAAGACTCTCCGCGCCTGTCCCTTAATTTTGTGACTCGGAACGACTCCGATGCTAAACACCATTTAAAGCCGATGATCATTTAGTAGGCGCTCGGCATGAATTTCTTCCGCCGAGCTTCGGTTGAAGGAATTGCGGGGCTCGTGTGTGCACATGTAAGCAGTTCTTGGTAACCACTGTGCTCCACTGCAACAACATCGTCCCGGATGCAATTGTGATGTGGGAAACATATACTGACGTCGAGAACTGAGTAATGTATAAGTATTGATAGCAACCGCGCTCTCTGCAATTAGAACCAACAGCGATCTCTTTCCAGCCTCCTGAATTGCATCATCTCCACGCTTCCGTCTCATCATCAACACTTCCATCAACAGCTCAATTCACAGTCGCAGAAAACATTCAATAGCATCAGTCTGAGAATCCAACAATGGCAAAGAATGTACTTATATTTGGTGCGACTGGCAAGCAGGGCGGCGCAACCGTAGAGGCCTTTCTGGGCTCTCCACGGGCCAGCGAATACACCATCCTTGCGGTCACTCGAAATGCGGCATCCGCATCGGCCAAGAAGCTCGAGGAGCGAGGCGTTAAGATTGTTCAGGGCGACATGAACGACAGCGAAGCGGTATTCAAGGAAGCGGAGAAGGTCGCAAATGGCAAAGTCTGGGGTGTCTTTGCAGTGCAGGTGAGTAAGACATCGCCTTCCGAAGGCCTTGCGGAGAGAGGTTTGCGTGGCGGCGCATAGGGTCATGGGATCTTAGAACATGTTCTCAAGTCTTTGATACTCACAACGCGGTCCAATGTGCTCTACGAGCCTATTCGCCGGGAAGACCAAAACTCATTTATGCTGAACCACTTGAGCTAACGTAGTCACAGACGCCAGCTATGAAGGAGAAGAACCCAACACTAGTCGAAGAGACACAAGGCAAAGCCGTAGTCGATGCCGCACTTGCTCACGAAGTCAAGCACTTCGTCTACACGTCCGTGGATCGTGGGGGTGATGCTAAGTCGTACGACAACCCGACCAACATCCCACACTTCATCTCCAAGCACAACATCGAGCATCACCTTGTTGAAAACGCCGGTTCCAAGATGACGTGGACGATTCTGCGACCCGTCGCCTTCATGGACAATCTGCAACCTGGATTTGCTGGCAAGATCTTCCCTACAGCATGGAAGACGCTGACACGCCCACTGCAACTCATCGCGGCAAAGGATATCGGGATAGCTGGCGCCCAGGCACTGCTAGATCCCGAACATTACAAAGATCGCGGGATCGGACTGGCCGGGGACGAGCTGTCGTTCGAGCAGGGTAGGCGAATCTTCATGGAGAAGACCGGGCAGGAGATGCCGACAACGTTCTGGTTCTTGATCAAGCTGCTGTTCTGGTTCGTGCCAGATGTGAGGCTAATGTTCGAGTGGTTCGAGAGTGATGGCTATAACCTCGATATCAAGAAGCTGAGGAAAGAATTTCCAGGTTTGCTGACATTTGGGGACTTCATTAAGGAGCAAGGGAAGTTTGAGCTGAAGAAGGATGCATAGATCAGGAGAACGCGTTGGGCAGAGCATATTTTTTGTGGATTGTAGAACGTGTCGATTTTGTTCCAATGGTCTTAAAGCCAGTTGACGCGCTCTAAGATCCCGTTGCCGATCCGGCTAGTTTGGTAATTACTCATCTTTTTGCGATGTGAGCAAAGTGTATTATTGATTCCCACATTCATGATCATGAGCGCATCATCTTGGGATTTTCCATAATACTGAAATTTGTGTTTCGAACACATTCCATCTTCCATCGATCCATAGATCCCAGCTCACCCAGCAATGGTCTTCCACGTGTCAGGGCTCACTCCCCACTCGTCTGTCGGTGCAGTCTTGTCGCAAGCCGGACAGGTCCAGTCGTTGATCTCTCCTTTTGGATTCAATGCGTAGAAGGTGAACTGTTAATCCGTGTCCCGACATCTCCACACGCGAACTCGCTCCAGGCAGTGCAGTCGGATCTCAAGATCGAGGTCGATGCGGAAAGTGCGGCCGCGAAGGACATAGAGGGGTGGACTTTTAGTCTAGTAGGAGTGTAAATACCATCGCGAAACGTCCCGAGGTCTTCGCAGCTTTGTACACTGTGCTCCCACTTCATTTCGCGAACGATACCTTTTGGAGCATTTCTTGCGTGCCTTCATTCATATGGGTGTGTATCCGCTGACTAGTTGACGATACCGAGTCCGATTGCACTCGCAGTGTCGGCTTTTCTCCATTTAGGATGAAGACGCGACACGAAGGCAGAATCTGTCTGCTCGGGCGCCATGTCGGATGGAGCGCCAGGGGAGTAACACAAATTAGCTTGGTTAGAGGAGCAGATGCTTTGGATCTCGGTCGTATGTCCCCCGCAGAGGAACGCAAGGACATACATGAGGCACAGTTGCGAGATGCCCATGATCAATTGCTTCATTCATTGCGGGGTCACATCAAGTAAATGAAAGTACGGAAGTATGCTTTGGTAGAAGCAGTGAGAATGACAGCATGCCTCGGTTTCCTTACATTGTATTGCGAGTATAAAGCTTGCTGGAAGTCGAGCAGCGTAGAGCAAAACAAGATTTCCATCCTCAGACGACTTCCACATTTCTTCTAGCATCAATATGACACGCTTTGCCCTTTCCACGCTCGTGGCTGCGCTCCTATGGATTGTTGCCGTCCGCGCACAGACATGTCCAGAGATACCTGACACCGGCGTCGAGTTTGGGGCACCGGTCGGTCCTTTCCCTGAGGACATCCCATCTGGCTGTTCAGCTTTCGAGATTCTTGTCGGTGAGCCATGACACCCACGCCCATCGTACATGTAAGCAGTCCATGCTAATCGCAGTAGCTCGCGGCACATCTGAGCCCAACTTCGAGCCGAATGGCAAGTTCGGCGTTGTCGTCGGTGACCCCATCGTCAGCAACGTCAGCAAGCTGCTGCAGGGCGTCCGAGGCTACCCAGTCCAATACCCAGCGTCAACTTCCGTGATCACCGGTGGCATCCAGGGTCGTCGAGATGTGGTAGCCCGGCTCACTCGCCAATCTGCTCTCTGCCCGAACCAGCGATTTGCACTGGTGGGATACTCGCAAGGTGCCGACGTCATGCATCGCGCTGCTGACGAGATCCCAACCTCTCTCTTTCCCAAGATCCTGGCTATCGCGATGTTTGGTGACCCGAACATCAGAAGCTCGCTCGGAGACAGGTTTCCTGCAGCATTGGAGGCGAAGTTGCTGCAAAGCTGCGCAACTAGGGATCCAGTAAGCAAACTGTCCTGCTTCGTGCGCATGTACTGATCTAGTATTCGTAGACATGCAGCCGAACAGGTGACTGCACTTATTTCCATCTAACATATCTCCGTCCAGAGTGGGTCAACCGTGCAACGAACTTCATTGTCAATGCTTTCAAGGGCACTCCTTTGCCTCCATCGCAGACTGTCGGTCCATGGTGAGCCAGTGTAGAGATATTCACCAAAAGCAAAGTTCTTGCACCTATCGAGCTCGTCCAAGCAACCATGTAAACTTGAACCCAAAGACTCTGAATTATCACCAAATCATGAAGCGCAGTCAGCACGTCTTAGCTTTCTGCGAGTGGTGCACTCTTGGGTACAATCGCCATGTTCTGTCAGACATGATGTTCTGTCCGAATCACGTTTCTTGATGGCTTGCAATTCGTGTTATGGGGTTCATGCACCTCGGGCACTCAGTGCAGCCGGTGTGTTCGACTTCGAAAAAGTGTCCTTGATAGCATTGAAACAACATGCGCAGGGTTACTGAGTCGCCGTCCTGAAGTGTGCGCGATCCATAAACTGAGTTACCGCAAGCGAGAGGGCAGTCACGCGCGGCTGGCGAGTTCGAATAAGTGTGCCGCCAGCAACGATTGCATGTTAGCTTCTTTGATGCTGCGAGATGTATCGCGCGTGTTTTCGTGATAACTTTTGCGGGCAACTTGGTAAGTTCCAAACAGAGATCAGCACCAATTGCAGCATTCGAGCCAACAACCGCGCTGAAGGTCTTATGCTGTTCGTAGAGCTTTGAAGCATTGCTTGCAGCTGTCGAGATGACAATCTGGCGGAGCTTCGCACCACTCTTCCCTTCCGGGGACACGTCATAAACTTTTTTAACAGCTTCTGGGAAAACTCTATCGTCGTAGATTGCGTGGATGAGTTTTTCGAATTTCGTTTCGGAGATGTGCTTGTGAGGTTGATGCAGCATCAAATCTGCAACGGCATATACATCCAAATTGGTTGAGCGCAGGTCAGCAGAATTATCAATCCACGTGCAAGCTCAAAGCGTGCGGCTGAGAGCACAGAATGTATGCAGAGTGGTTTCGCGCAACTAGTAACGGACGACATCACAGTAACTCACACAAGCATATGCTCTCCATTCGTCATTTTGCCAGCGATAGACTCCAAACAGTAGTCTCCCGTATACAAGAATTGCAGCATCGCCTGCACGGCCACAGGATTGTCCTCGTTGATGGCAATGACATTCGTGGTCCCTTCAAGGAAGCGACCTTCCGCAACGGCCTTTACAAACCATTCGGATTGCGTGCAGACCACTGCCTTATGGGCTTTGGCAGAGAAACCTTTGCATTGGACTTCGAGATCACTGTATTGGCCAGTCTTGTATAGTCGCTCAGCGAGATTCTCGAACGCAATAGGCGTGTTGGCGTTTTTGTTGTCTCCTGAGTCGAGTCTGATACCTTTCGCAGACCGCGTGCTCGCGGAAGGTGCCATCGGAGCGAGTATGCGTCTGCAACCGGAATCACTAAAAC
This sequence comes from Scolecobasidium constrictum UM 578, assembly GCA_000611715.1. Classification (NCBI taxonomy): domain Eukaryota; kingdom Fungi; phylum Ascomycota; class Dothideomycetes; order Venturiales; family Sympoventuriaceae; genus Scolecobasidium; species Scolecobasidium constrictum. Next base: position 10,078 of record AZYM01000154.1, read on the forward strand.
GAAGCGTGGTAGATACGACGCCCTGAGATCGTGATAAAATATAAGGGAGAGGCAGGTCGCCAGACGGCCCAACCCCTGCTCCGACTAATACTAAATTGTCTTAGTCCAGCATTCTATGTAGTTGTGTACATCCGCTGACCTGCATCATGTCGACCCCAATATCTCAACTCTTAACAAGTCTCAGAGCACTTCATCTTCGCCTGTACATGTCACCTGCGGTCATCCAGTACGTGGTTGTAATCATGCTCCGTCACACAGACAGGTTCTCCGCGCTAGTACGGCTAGAATGAACGCCCTCTTGCTTCGAATTCGGATGTCATCCCGCTGATACTTCAATCCTGTGCTCCTTGCCTGCACTCACAATGTGTGGTCCCGTCAAGCCTCATCGAGCTTGTCCGACGGGATCCACGCAAATTTGACTCGCGCAAGCTGGGCATTTCTGACGGGTAATGTTATGTGTAGTGAGGAACTTGTGCGAGTTTCTGCAGGCATACCAGGTTTTGAGAAGCTCAATGCTGGGAATCCTTCGATGTCTTCGACGGTATCGTGGAACGTAGGCTCTGCACTGAAGATAGCGTTCCCGTGGAGAGTGGTGATGTAGGCGAGAAGCTCGTCAAGCTTGATTTTCTCCTTGTCGCGCTTCTCGTTCTCGAAGGTTTCGATGAGGACGTCATCCCATTGCTTAATGGGCAAGTGCGACATGGCGAGCTCGAAGAGCTTGTCTCTGACTGCGTGTTCGAGTTCTTTGTCCTCAGCCTCGATGACAGCGAGATTGTGCAGGGAAATGAGGCTAGCGACCCGTCAGCAGTTTGGGAGGGATAGAATCACGATATAAGCTCACTCGTGAAAGGCCATTGCGGGAAATTGCTCGTGTAGGATAAGAGTGGAGAGCTTGCCTTCATAGACGAAGTCCACCCATGCGCGGACGGCGAAGTGACGGTAACGGTCCGTTCGAAGAGACTGCACAAACGTTAGCTTTAGCGACTTCGTAGTAAAACACATATGTACTTGCCTGTCCTGCGTCGTAGCGGCGGGAGAAAAACTCGGAATGAGCTTTGAAGAATGCAGCGTCGACCGTGATGACTTCGCCTTCACCATCGACCGGTACATCGTAATCGCCCACGTAGAAAAAATCGCGATGTAGCCTAGGTCGTGTCAGATCTGTTGTGCTGCAAATTATTACAAGACATACCGGAGAGCATCGATGCTGCCACGCGCTGGGATCGCCATTGTTATTCCTTTTAACTATGATCAACTGTGTTATGTGGATATGGAAAGAAGGGTGGAGGGCAGAGGTCGTGGTGGATAGAAAGTCAAGAGTCAGGATTAATGAGTAGAAGATAAGGGCTAGCGACGGAAACCAGAAGGATCCGAACTGCCGAACGCGGCGCCGGCGATGACGGGGCCAACGCTTACTAGGCGCCAGGCGCTTGCACTCCACGATTCTCCGGCATCGGCAGACGACGTCTGGAATCTGACAACGATCGATCGTGCGACGACATGTCTGGTATTCGGTCAATGGGTTCTATCCTCCTACTGTGGCGTCTCGAGTTATCTGCACTAGGAATGCTGAACGATACTTCGCTGTGGATATCTAACGCGTGTTGACACCTCCATTGCTTCCTCGGCGAAACTTCGTTAGACCGAGAAAAACTTTTGGTGCGCTCACGTGTTTCGATGTCTATGTTGTCCTCTCCAGCTGTAGAGCGTCAAATTGTCTGCCCTGAAGATAGCGATCGGCAATCCATTAAAAGCGAAGGGCAGGCGCAGAACTCACAATTCGCCGTATGCCAGTGGACAACTATTGAGACTCAGAAAACATTCGCTCGTGAATTCGCATGTCTAGATCTCGTCCGATGTATTCTATTCTCTCATTCGTCTCGCTATGTTGCCCACATCGGGTACGCCCTCTCCAGCGGTTCCCTCGCCGTCTCCCAAGCCAGCCAATCCGATCTCGTAGTCCTGTTCTCAGCATTAGCAAACACCCCCACTCTTCGAGTCCAACCACCAAAGAAAAGAGAAGCACATACGGCAACAACCCCATCTTATCCACCTTCCACACCCCCAACCCCAACGCCATCAAATTACACGCCAAAAACACCACCTTGACCTGCCACATCTTATCCCTGGTCCCCTCACTCTCCAGCCTCGCAAACGTATTCTGTATATTCAGCAGCGCCATGATGGGCGTCTTGAACAGCGTAAACACCATAAAGATGCTGAAGATCTGCAGGGAGTTGCCCGTCATGTACATGCCGATGGCGTTCATGGGCAGCTGCTTGGCCGGCGCGATGGCGAGTTCCCACGCTTTCTTCATTTTGAGTGTGTCGAGGTCGGCGGGGGTGGGCGGTTTGCGTGAGGGTGCTGAGGCGGTCTTGTCCTTTTTGTCTTTCTGTGGTATGTGTTAGTGGTGCTGGCAGAAGCTTGGGGAGAGTATAGGTACCTTCAACACGGCAGACGTGAAGCCAGGTGGATCGGGGAGGGAGTTCGACTTCGATTTTGGCTGCGGTGGCGTATTGAGCTCGACAACCCATTTCGGGGGCGGAGGAACCGCTGCTTCCGTTCTCGACGACATGTTCGATGATGCAGACTGCGATTGGGAGATACGAGAGGTGGATGTCAGGACGAGAGGTGACGTTCGAGGAGGCCTCCAGCGCGGAATCAGGGACCAAGCTCCCTTCGGTGGGACTTCCGCCGCAACCTCCGCATTCTTAGTCTTGACCGCAATCGCCAGATCTCGTGCCCGGATCTGGGGAGATATCCTTCACTTTTGTTTCTCCTGTTCGACTTACTGAGATTGGCCTCTTTACTAACCCAAGCCATGCGCTGAGCCGTCTCCTAATCCTAATCGAACCCCTCGACCGCCTCGTACAACCACCACCTCTCCCTCCCTCACCCTCCCACAAGCATATGCCGTGACACCACCCCAAACACCACCATGAGCGCAGGCGGCCAAGACGCGAAGCTCTTCGCGCGAGTTCGTACTCTCCACTCCCTCATACCAGAATGGTCGCGGCACTAACCACAACCAAACCACAGGGTAAAGTCGCTGAGTTGCGCGCCGAACTGCAGCATGGCAACCGCAAGGACAAGAACCACTCGGGCAAGAAGATTGCGCTGAAGAGGATTGTGGCGAACATGACCATGAGCAACAATGATATGGTGGCGCTGTTTCCGGATGTGGTGGGGTGTATGAATATTCCGAGTTTGGAGGTGAAGAAGATGTGAGTTTGTCTTGGGGAAGAAGGGGGACGAGTATGCTGATTTGGGTGGAACAGGTGTTTTTTGTATCTGGTCAATTATGCGAGGACGAAGCCGGAGATAGCGTTGAGAGCGTTGCCGACGCTTGTGCAGGTATGCTGCTGCATCTTCTAATCTGTGTTCCAAGACTCATAATGATCTAGGACATGGAAGACACCAACCCTCTCGTCCGAGCCCTCGCACTCCGCACAATCTCCTACATCCACGTGCGCGAATACGTCGAGGCAACCGTGCAGCCCCTCAAGCACCTCCTCAAAGACTCAGATCCTTACGTCCGAAAGACAGCCGCCTTCTGCGTGGCCAAACTGTACGACCACGACAAGAGCATGGTCGAGGCATCGGATTTGATTGATCGGCTAAACAATATGCTGCGCGATGAGAACCCCACTGTGGTATCGAGCGCGCTCGCCAGTCTCATGGACATCTGGGAACGAAGCGACTCCATAAAACTCACCATCGACTACACCAGCGCCTCCAAGATCGTGCAGATCCTACCCGATTGCTCAGAGTATGCATTCCCCTTGTCGACAAATCAACAATGAGAAGACGAGCTAACACGTGCCATACCAGATGGGGCCAAACCTACATCCTCGAAGCAATGATGAACTACATCCCGCAAGACACATCCGAAGCCTCCCTCCTCGCCGAGCGCATCTCCCCGCGCCTCTCTCACTCCAACTCCGCCGTCGTCCTCACCTGCATCCGCGTCATCCTATACCTGATGAACTACATCGCCGACCAAAAGGTCATCTCCTCCCTATGCAACAAGCTCTCCCCGCCACTCGTGACGCTCCTTTCCAAAGGCCCCGAAATCCAGTATCTTGCCCTCAGAAACGCGCTGCTCATCTTGCAGCGCCGGCCGGAGATTCTGAGGAATGATATTAGGGTCTTCTTCTGCAAGTACAATGATCCGATTTATGTCAAGGTTACCAAGTTGGAGTTGCTGTTTATGCTGGCGACGGAGCGAAATATCAAGGAAGTGCTCACGGAGCTGCGAGAGTGCGTTTTCCATCCTCATCCATCTCACGCCCTCACAACACTGACAAGACATCTAGATACGCCACCGAAATCGACGTCGACTTCGTCCGCAAATCCGTCCGCGCAATTGGCAAACTAGCCATCAAAATCGAACCTGCAGCCCAACTCTGCATCTCCACTTTACTTGACCTCGTCGCCACAAAGGTATCCTACATAGTACAAGAAGCAACGGTGGTGATCCGCAACATCTTCCGCAAGTACCCGAACCAGTACGAGTCCATCATCTCCACTCTGTGCGAACACCTGGACTCGCTGGATGAACCAGAGGCGAAAGCTGCCATGATCTGGGTGATCGGGCAGTACGCGGATCGTATTGAGAATTCGGATGAGCTTTTGGAGGACTTCCTGTTCAGTTGGCAGGAGGAGCCCGTGGACGTGCAGCTCGCCCTGCTCACGGCGAGTGTGAAACTGTTCCTGCACCGCCCGACCAAGTGCGCAGACCTGGTTATGCGCGTGCTCAAGCAGGTCGTTGATGAAGCGGATAACCCCGATCTCCGGGACAGAGGGTACATGTACTGGCGGCTGCTTGCGCACTCGGGGAACGACCCCACCATAGCGAAACGCATCGTGCTGCAGGAGAAA